>JARQOC010000004.1:271418925-271484021 GCA_033576535.1 Allobates femoralis | reverse complement strand
TTCCTTAAACCTATTTAGAGTCTGACAAATGTTTTGATCATTACTGAGAAATTAAATGTATATCAGCAGAAAAAGAGAGCACATCTGCTTGAACCGGCATGTTTACAATCATTTTAATGATCCATTAAATGCTGTGTCCTGCTCTTACTTTTTTCCTACATATTAAAAACACAAGTAAAATAAGCTCGCCACCTGTACTCTCCTCATTGTATCTGTGGACTTTTAAAAAGGAAATAAGATCTTCACTCTTCAGAAAATTCATTGTTTATTCAATAAGCTTCAAGAACGTACGTACAGACTATATATTTTATTACAGAACATTTTAAGCGTAATTTACTAGGGACATTGAAAACATGGAATAAAAATTTTATACACTTGAAGCATGAGTTAACTTTCTATATAAGATCACATATCAATTTATTTAAGAGGAAAAACTAAAGTTTTTTTAGAACTAAAATAAACACTTCATTTTAATAAAGTGTAAATTCTTATTCATCAGTTTGTTTTGTTTAGTCAAGAAACTCAATTTGCATCAACTTTATACAATACTAGAAGGTGGCCCGATTCTAACGCATAGGGTATTCTAGAATATAGAAATAGGCCCGACGCTATTGCATCAGGAGGACAGTCTCTGTGCCTGTGTCCCCCTGTGCACCCTCTCCTGTCTGTGCTGTCTCTTCCCCTGTGTGCTCTGTCTTACTTGTGCCTTTCTCCCCGCTCTGTGTGCCCTCAGCGCCTGTGTGTGATGTCTCTCCCTGTGTGTGCTGTCTCTCCCTATGACTCTGCCTCCCCCTGTGCCTTTGCCTCCCATGTGCCTTCTCTCTCCCCTGTGCCCCTGCTCCTCTGTGCCTGCCTCCCATCACTGAGCCACCATAGCATGCTCACCACTGAGCCACCATGCAGTGCTAACCACTGAGCCAGCATACAGTGTTAACTACTTAGTAACCATACAGTGCTAACCACTGAGGCAGCATACAGTGTTAACCACTGAGTCACCATACAGTGCTAACCACTGAGGCAGCATACAGTGCTAACCACTGAGCCACAATACAGTGCTAATCACTGAGCCACCATATACAGTGCTAACCACAGAGCCACGATACAGTGCTAACCACTGACATACCATACAGTGCTAACCACTGAGCCACCATATACAGTGCTAACTACTGAGCCACCATACATTGCTAACCACTGAGCCACCATATACAGTGCTAACATTGAGCCACCGTATACAATGCTAACCACTGAGCACCATACAGTGCTAACCACTGAGCCACCATACAGTGTTAACCACTGGCCCACCATTCCGTGCTAACCACTGAACCACTTAACCACTGAGCCACCATATACAGTGCTAACCACTGAGCCACCATATACAGTGCTAAACACTGAGCTACCATATACAGTACTAACCACTGAGCCACCATACAGTGCTAAAACTAAGCCACCATATACAGTGCTAACCACTGAGCCATCATATACAGTGCTAACCACTCAGCCTCTGTATACAATGCTAACCACTGAGCCACCATACAGCACTAACCACTGAGCCACCATACCAATGCTAACCACTGAGCCACCATACCATCCTAACCACTGAGCGACCATATAGTGCTAACCACTGAGTCATTATATAGTGCTAACCACTGAGCCACCATATAGTTTTAACTACTGAGCCACCGTATACAGTGCTAACCACTGAGCCACCATATACAGTGCTAACCACTGAGCCATCATATACAGTGCTAAACACTGAGCCATCATATACAGTACTATCCACTGAGCCACCATACAGTGCTATCCTCTGAGCCACCATACAATGCTAACCAATGAGCCACCATATACAGTGCAAACCACTGAGCCACCATACAGTGCTAACCACTGAGCCACAATATACAGTGCTAACCACTGTCCCACCATATACAGTGCTAACCACTGAGCCACCATACAGTGCTAACCACTGGGCCACCATTCCGTGCTAACCACTGAGCCACCTAACCACTGAGCCACCATGTACAGTGATAACCACTGAGCCACCATATACAGTGCTAACCACTGAGCCACCATATACAGTGCTAACCATTGAGCCACCATATACAGTACTAACCACTGAGCCACCATACAGAGCTAACCACTGAGCCACCATACAGTGCTAACCACTGAGCCACCATATACAGTGCTAACCACTGAGCCACAATATACAGTGCTAACACTGAGCCACCATATAAAATGCTAACCACTGAGCACCATACAGTGCTAACCACTGAGCCACCGTATACAGTGCTTACCACTGAGCCACCATATAGTGCTAACCACTGAGCCACCATACAGTGGTAACCACTGAGCCACAATATACAGTGCTAACACTGAGCCACCGTATACAATGCTAACCACTGAGCACCATACAGTGCTAACCACTGAGCCACCATATACAGTGCTAACACTGAGCCACCGTATACAATGCTAACCACTGAGCCACCATACAGTGCTAACCACTGAGCTGAGACAACTTTAAATCTTCCGCCAATACTGCGCCGCGTCGCTGATTGGTTGCTGCCAGCTGCGGCGACCAATCAGTGAAGGGGATTTAAATCAGGTGCCAAGAGCGCTGCTTGGTCGCCCCGCTCAGCGGCGACCAATGAGCGAAGCGGCTCGCAGCTTGGGGGGTTTTGAATCCAGCTTCGCTGATTGGGCGCCGCACTTTGCGCCGCACGGCTTGACGGGGAATTTGAATCCCGCTTCACTCATTGGCTCAGTGGCGCAATATTCAAATCCCCCACCAAGCTGCACACCGCTTTGCTGATTGGTCGCCACCAGTGCCCTAAGCCCTGGTGCAAAGAGACTTTACAATAGAAGCCCATAGAGAACTTTGTGTATGAAAGCAAAGGCCTCACCGAAATAAATGCACTAACTTTTATTCATTCTTTTCACATTGTGGGTTATCAGTTTAAGAGGTTATGCAAATAGCCTTGACACAAGGAACTGATCAATAAAAGGGGAAAAAATATCTGGATATCATTTCATACTTACATCCATAGTCATACGTTCTAAGACGGACACAAATCTTGTTTTTCACAAAGTTTGCTGCTTTTAAATTTTTAGATATTTTATTTAGATGTTTCTATAGTTACTGTAGTACAATTATGAGCATTTCATACGACTTTACATTTCTATTGTAAAGTCAATCAATCAAATAAAGCACACATACAAGGATTGACCACCAGTACTTACTGAGAATGAAAACTGTGAAGTTTAAAGACCAACTAAAAATGTCAACAGTTTGTTCACCCAGCCACTTAGCCACTTATTCCTTTTCATTTGTGGTATGGTGTTCAATAAAAAGCAATTCCATAAACGAATAGTCTCAGGATGCTTTGCTGTTGGCTCACCTTTCTTTCATTTTACTATCATTTTTTAAGATTTCCCTAAAAGTTTTAAGTGTGCTTAGTCAAAGAAAACCCCTTACCCCAGTTATCTGCTGGAATAAGGAGTTTGTCTGCACAGTTGTTTTCTCTGTTGATGTTGCGCTTTAAACTTCTTGGAATAGAAGAAAAGGTAATTGCTATATGGGTCTTGTGTCATGTCAATGGTAAAGCATCTATTTATGTGTGTGGTTGTATTTCATACATTAGAGTGAGTTACTCTCAATTTTTCCTAAATATTTTACCATAAATAAGGATGGTATCTCATCATTCTCTAAATGCAACTTCTCCCAACGATCCAGGAGTTACATGGTATGAAAAATGCTTTTTCCAGCATGATGGACTACCATATCACAAGGTAAAAGTGATAACTAAGTGACTCTGTGAACATACATTTACATTTTGGGGTCCCTAGTCCTAGGTGAATAAAAAAGTGAATGAACAGAAATTGTGATAAACTTTATGCTCCAATCAGGCAAAAATGGGATGCCATCCAAAAGGATTTGGCCCAGAAGCTGATATCTAGCATCTTGAGGTGAACTGAAGAAGTCTTGAAAAATAGGGGTCAACACTGTAAACATCTAATGTATTTGTCAACAGAAGTGATAGGTTTATTGGCAACATCTGGGTTAATTAGAGATACACATTTGGATATATTTTAGTGCACACCTGAAACAAACTGCTTCTTTTTGTAGCATCATGGAAAAGTCTAAAGAAATCAGACAAGATATAATGAAGAGAATTGTGGACTTGGACAAGGCTGGTTCATCCTTTGGTGCAATTTCCAGACACCAGAAGGTACCTCATTCATCTGTACAAACAATTATACACAAGTACAAATAAGATGGGAATGTCCAGCCATCATACCGCTCAGTATGGAGATGGGTTCTGTGTCCAGGAGCTGAACATGCTTGGATCTGACATGTGCACATTAATCCAAGAACAATAGCAAAAGACCTTGTGAAAATGATGGCAGAAGATGGTAAGTTTGTGTCATTATCTACAATGAAACGAGTTCTCTATCAACATGGACTTAAAAGACACTCTGCAAGGGAGAAGCCATTACTACAAAAGAAGCATGAAAAAGACAGATTCATTTTTGCCAATGCACACAGGAGCAAAGACCTACCTTTTTGGAGACATGCCCTGTGGTATGAACAAAATAAAATTGATCTATCTGGCCATAATGACCACCATTATGTTTCAAGGAAAAACAGAAAGCTTGGAAGCCTAAGAACACCATCCCAACTTTGAAACACGGGGGTGCCAGTATCATGTTGTGTGGTTGATTTGCTGCAGGAGGACCTGTTGCATTTCACAAAATAGATGGCATGATGAAAGAAGACTATGGGGCAATATTAATGCAACATCTCAAGACATCAGTCAGGGTGTTAAAACTTGGGTGGAAATGGGTCTTCCCAATGGACAATGACCAAAAGTATATCGCCAAACTGGTTACAAAGTGGCTTAAGGATAACAAAGTCAATGTTTTGGAGTGGCCATCACAAAGCCCTGGTCTCAATTCTACTGAAAAGTTTTAGGCAACGCTGAATAGGCAGGTGCGAGCAAGGCGACTTACACACATGGCTCAGTTACACCAGTTCTTTGAGGAAGAATGGACCCACATTCCTACCAACTATTGTGAGAAGCTTGTGGAAGGATATCCAAAACACTTGACCCAAGTCATTCAGTTTAAGGGCAATAGTACTGAATACTAATGAAATGTATGTAAACTTGTGGCTTTGCTGAAAGTAATAAAAATGCCTTAAATATATAGATATATTACTCTCTCTTAGGGAAGGCCAATCTACTCGCTAGGACTCGTTACTCGGCGAGTAGTAAGGGACTCGCAGGACTCGGTACTCTGCGAGTTTCCCAGTGATTACTCGCACGAGTCCAATGCAAATCAATATCAATCCTAGTTTTGTCAGAAACGCTGACAAAACTAGGATTGCCATTGTTTGCATTAGACTCGGCTACTGTGCCAGTGATAGCAGGGAAACTCGCAGATAACTGCTGTTTCTTTGCGAGCCGAGTCCAGCTGTCTTCTCTGTGCAGCTCCAGGGTCCTAGAGCCCGCCTGCTGCCTGATGTAGCAGTGCTGAGATTGTTCTCAGTCTGCTCATTCCCTGTGCATAGACATCTATATTTATGCACAGGGGATGTAGCAGAGAGGACATCGCGTTTTGGACTACGTCGGACAGAAGAGGATTTTTTTAATTAAAGATGGAGTCCCTAATGGCTTTTTTTTTTTATTTCAAATAAAAAATTTTCTCTGTGTTGTGTTTTTTTAACCCTTTATTGGAGATTCTTAGTGGCTGGGTCAAACGTGGCCTGACATTAAGAATCTCGGGCTTAATACCAGCTTGTATAACAAAGCTGGTATTAACCCCTTTATTACCCAGCGTGCCACCGCCACCAGGGCCGCTGGAAGAGCGGGGTTCAGCGCCAGAGGATGGCGCTTCAATGAAGGCGCCATCTTCTGGGGAGGCTGCGGGCTGCAATTTGCAGCGGGGGGTGCCCAGAAAGCTTGGGCCTCCCTGCGCTGCGGATTCCAGCCCCCAGCTGCTTAGCTGTACCTGGCTAGACATAGAAATTGCGCGGAGCCCCACGCATTTTTTTTTTTATTATTTAATGAATTTCAGAGTCAGAGGCTCAGAGTCAGAGTCTCGGAGTCGGAGTCTCCTCAGAGTCGGAGTCTCAGAGTCGGAGTCTCAGAGTAGGAGTCGCCTCGGAGTCGGAGTCGCCTCGGAGTCGGAGTCGTCTCGGAGTCGGAGTCGTCTCGGAGTCGGAGTCGTCTCGGAGTCGAGTCGGAGTCGGAGTCGTCTCGGAGTCGGAGTCGTCTCGGAGTCGTCTCGGAGTCGGAGTCGTCTCAGAGTCGTCTCGGAGTCGAGTCGGAGTCGGAGTCGTCTCAGAGTCGCGTCGGAGTCGGAGTCGTCGTCGTCTCGGAGTCGTCTCGGAGTCGTAGTCGTCTCGGAGTCGTAGTCGTCTCGGAGTCGGAGTCGTCTCGGAGTCGGAGTCGGAGTCGTCTCGGAGTCGGAGTCGTCTCGGAGTCGGAGTCGTCTTGGAGTCGGAGTCATCTCGGAGTCGGAGTCGGAGTCGTCTCGGAGTCGGAGTCGTCTCGGAGTCGGAGTCGGAGTCGGAGTCGTCTCGGAGTCGCGTCGGAGTCGGAGTCGTCGTCGTCTCGGAGTCGTCTCGGAGTCGGAGTCGTCTCGGAGTCGAGTCGGAGTCGGAGTCGTCTCGGAATCGCGTCGGAGTCGGAGTCGTCGTCGTCTCGGAATCGTCTCGGAGTCGGAGTCGTCTCGGAGTCGGAGTCGTCTCCGAGTCGAGTCGGAGTCGGAGTCGTCTCGGAGTCGGAGTCGTCTCGGAGTCGGAGTTGTCTTGGAGTCGGAGTCATCTCGGAGTCGGAGTCGGAGTCGTCTCGGAGTCAAAAAAATGCGTGGGGCTCCGCGCAATTTCTATGTCTAGCCAGGTACAGCTATGCAGCTGGCAGCGCAGGGATGCCCAAGCTTTCTGGGCACCCCCCGCTGCAAATTGAAGCCCGCAGCCGCCCCAGAAGATGGCGCGTTCATTGAAGCACCATCCTCTGGCGCTGAATCCCGCTCTTCCAGCGGCCCTGGTGGCGATGGCACGCTGGGTAATAGAGGTTAGGGCCAGCTTTGTATTATCAGCTGGCCCTAAGCCCGAAATTTATGGCGGTCACGCCAATATTAGACATGACCGCCATGAATTTCTATTAAATTGTTTTAAAAAAAACACAACACAGAGAAATTTTTTTATTAGAAATTAAAAAAAAAGCCATTAGAGACTCCATCTTTAATTAAAAAAATCCTCTTCCGTCCGACGCAGTCCAAAATGCGATGTCCTCTCTGCTACATCCCCTGTGTGTAGTTATAGATGTCTATGCACAGGGAATGAGCAGACTGAGAACAATCTCAGCACTGCTACATCATCTCTGTGCACAGACATTCATGTCTGTACACAGGGAATGAGCAGACTGAGAACAATCTCAGCTCTGCTACATCAGGCAGCAGGCGGGCTCTAGGACCCTGGAGCTGCACAGAGCAGACAGGACTCTTCTCTTATCTGTGCAAGTTTCCCAGCGATTACAGTTGCAAAGTAAACGAGTCCAATGCAAATAAATGACAAAACTAGGATTGCTTCAGGCTGAAGCTTCCGAGACACATCTGCGATTTGTAAATCTCACACTACTCGCTATTACTCGCTTCCCCATTCATTAACATTGGACTCGCTAGACTCGCAACGAGTAGCGAGTCCTGGGCTCGGACTCGCTACAGTCAAGCGATTCCGAGTAATTTAGGATTCGCCCATCACTACTCTCTCTCATTATTCTGGCCTTTGGCAAATATTAATAATTATGAAAATCCTAATTGACTTAAAACAAGAAAGGTTTATTTTGTTTTCATATCAGATAGTGAGAAAAACATGCATATGTGTTTTTTTTATATAGTGTATGTACACTTCTGGTTTCAACTGTACATGATTTTGGACAATAAATTATGATTTGTGTAATCTGAAGTCATTGTTTTGTTTTTTTTTTTGCTTATTTTAGATTTGAAACACATACTGATGACTATCTGCATGAGTTCAAAGTATTTGAAATTGATTCTTAGGACTAAACATGATCGATGTTGAAAGGCATCTACTACTGTTTCATTTTTAATGCTTTATACAACTGAATATTCTGCAAATGATACAAGGCAAAAACTTTTTTAAAAGCTCAGTGATGAAAGGCTGTCAGCATGTCCCCGTCAACTATGTGAAGGGATCAAGGAGTAGGCTACTGCAGGTCATATTTATTATGAGAACGGGATCAATAAAGGCCAAGTTGGTTACAACTGATTAACCATGACATTCTATTACATTCACTTTTTAATGATTGGTCAAAGAGGAAATTTCACAGCTCTAAAATATAGGAACTTATTGAGCCATGGACAAAGAGGTGGTGATAACAAAACAATACGTTGTGACAGCGTGAAGACAAAGAAATAGATTCACCTGAGAGGTCACATTCTTACATTCTCAAAGAATACATTAGTTATGGCTCTCGTCAATTGTGTCATTGTCATTCACAGTTCTGCATGACAAATTTTATCATAGAAGTGTGTGGCATCTTAATGCTTCTAAATTATAGAACTTACAGATCATTTTTACTATTTCACCTTATAATTCTGTACATCATTCAAGAAACAACATTTTAGAAGAATATAATAACTACTAGATGGTGGCACGATTCTAACGCATCAGGTATTCTAGAATATGTATGTAGATGACATACTGTGACTGACAGAACTTGTTCAGTCAACATGAGTGAACTACATATATATATATAGCAGCGCTATGGTAAATGGTGGTACATTACAGCATATGTATAGCAGCACTATAGTATATGGCGGTACATTACAGTACATGTAAAGTAACACTATAGTATATGGCGGTATAGTATAGCACATGTATAGCAGCACTATAGTATATGGCAGTATATTACAGTATATATACAGGTGCACTATAGTATATGGTGGTATTTTATAGCACATGTATAGCAGCACTATAGTATATGGCGGTACATTACAGTACATTTATAGCAGCACTATGGTATATGGCGATACTCCGCTCCCCGAGGCCCTCCGCTCCTCCAAAGTAAAAGTAAAAAAAATCCTCAGTGAGGATACTCACCTGTCTGCCGGCTCGCTCCACCTCCGTCTTCAAGGTCGTACAGGCCTTTAGGACCCGTCGTTGCCTGGGAAACCGATACAGTGCAGAAGGAGTTAAATGTGCACAGCGTCTTAGATATACTTAGCAGGAGTGACACCACTGAAGAGGTTAACTGAGAATATAGAAGCAATATGGTGAAGACGGAGTTAAATGTTCACAGCGTCTTCTTAGCAGGAGTGACAGCAGTGAAGAGGTTAAGTGTGGAGATGGAGGAGTGGTAATGCAGCAGGAAAAAGCACGCTGAAGTGAAATTTTTAAAAAGTGCGCCAAATGTGGTCCAAGATGGCGTCCGGGAAGTCTTGCGAGACTTCCCGGACGCCATATTGGATCCAGTCCTCTGGGGCCGACGACATACTTTATCCAAGATGGCGTCCGGGAAATCTCGTGAGACGTTTCGGGCGGCGAGAGTTCCCGGACGCCATTTTGGAATAAATATGTCGCCGAAACAAAAGAGTGCGGTGGGGGCAAGACGATCATCTGGAGGCAGCGGCGGCGGGGAAGACGCAGGGCCGTAAACGGAGAAGTGCGATCAGCGGCAGAGGCAAGAGGATCGTCTGCAGGCGGCGGCGGGAAAGACACAGGGCCGGTGGTAAGTATGGCCGACAGAGTGCATGGAGGTATGAGTGGGGGTATGAGTGTGGAAGTGGTGAGCGAGGAGGGGTGTGTGTGTGTGATAGTGTCGGAGGGTGTGTGGAGGAGTGGGGAGTGTGTGAGGGGCCGCAGCACATACCGATGGTGGGAGTGGGGCTTTGGAAGCCCGCTCCCGGCAACGGGTGGCCATATTGGAACACCCAGAGTGTGACATAGCATACCGTTACATCCTGACGGAAGTAGCCTTAGGGTTTTATTATAATAGATACCTACAGCAGTACCGATGTGTAGCGGTGCAAGTGTGCAGTGGTGCTGGAGTCCAGGAGGGGACAACGGGCAGGTGCGGTCAGGAGGAAGCCAAGGGACAGCGGCCAGGTGCGGGCAGGAGGACAGCGGGCAGCAGGGGGCCGGGGAAGAGCAGCCGGGTGCGGGCAGGAGGGGTCGGGGGAAAGCGGCCGGGTGCGTGCATGAGGGGGTCGGGGAACAGCGGCCAGGTGCGGGCAGTAGGGGGCCCTCCTGCCGGCACCTGACCACTGTTCCCCGACCCTTCCTGCAGAGTGCTTAGCAGAGTATACAGCGGCTCAGTGGTTAGCAGAGTATACAGCGGCTCAGTGGTTAGAAGAGTATACAAGGGCTCATTGGTTAGCAGAGTATACGGTGGCTCAGTGATTAGCACTGTATGGTGGCTCAGTGGTTAGCACTGTATGGTGGCTCAATGGTTAGCACTGTATGGTGGCTCAGTGGTTAGCATCGCACGTTGGCTCAGTGGTTAGCACAGTATGGTGGTTCAGTGGTTAGTATTGTACGGTGACTCAGTGGTTAGCACTGTACGGTGGCTCAGTGGTTAGCAGACTTTACGGCAGCTCAGTGGTTAGTAGAGTATACAGGGTCTCATTGGTTAGCAGAGTATACAGTGGCTCAGTGATTAGCACTGTACGGTGGCTCAATGGTTAGCACTGTATGGTGGCTCAGTGGTTAGCATCGCACGTTGGCTCAGTGGTTAGCACAGTATGGTGGTTCAGTGGTTAGTATTGTACGGTGACTCAGTGGTTAGCACTGTACGGTGGCTCAGTGGTTAGCAGACTTTACGGCAGCTCAGTGGTTAGTAGAGTATACAGGGTCTCATTGGTTAGCAGAGTATACAGTGGCTCAGTGATTAGCACTGTACAGTGGCTCAGTGGTTAGCACTGCATGGTGGCTCAGTGGTTAGCACTGCATGGTGGCTCAGTGGTTAGCACAGTATGGTGGTTCAGTGGTTAGTATTATACGGTGGCTCAGTGGTTAGCACTGTACGGTGGCTCAGTGGTTAGCAGACTTTACGGCAGCTCAGTGGTTAGCAGAGTATACAGGGGCTCAGTGGTTAGCAGTGTATACGGTGGCTCAGTGATTAGCACTGTACGGTGGCTCAGTGGTTAGCACTGTATGGTGGCTCAATGGTTAGTACTCTATAGTGGCTCAGTGGTTAGCACTGCATGGTGGGTCAGTGGTTAGCACAGTATGGTGGTTCAGTGGTTAGTATTGTACTTTGGTTCAGTGGTTAGCACTGTATGGCAGCTCAGTGGTTCGCAGAGTACACAGGGGCTCAGTGGTTAGCAGAGTATACGGTGGCTCAGTGGTTAGCACTGCACGGTGGCTCAGTGGTTAGCACTGTATGGTGGCTCAGTGGTTAGCACTGCATGGTGGCTCAGTGGTTAGCACAGTATGGTGGTTCAGTGGTTAGTATTATACGGTGGCTCAGTGGTTAGCACTGTACGGTGGTTCAGTGGTTAGCAGACTTTACCGCAGCTCAGTGGTTAGCAGAGTATACAGGGGCTCAGTGGTTAGCAGTGAATACGGTGGCTCAGTGATTAGCACTGTACGGTGGCTCAGTGGTTAGCACTGTACGGTGGCTCAATGGTTAGTACTCTATAGTGGCTCAGTGGTTAGCACTGCACGGTGGGTCAGTGGTTAGCACAGTATGGTGGTTCAGTGGTTAGTATTGTACTGTGGTTCAGTGGTTAGCACTGTATGGCAGCTCAGTGGTTAGCAGAGTATACAGGGGCTCAGTGGTTAGCAGAGTATACGGTGGTTCAGTGGTTAGCACTGCACGGTGGCTCAGTGGTTAGTATAGTATGGTGGCTCAGTGGTTAGCACTGTATAATTTGGCTCAGTGGTTAGCACTGTACATGGTGACTCAGTGATTAGCACTCTTTGGTGGCTCAGTGGTCAGCGCGGTGCGGAGGTAAAGTTGTCAGCGCGGTGCGGAGGCAGAGTGGTAAGCGCGGTGCGGAGGCAGAGTGGTCAGCGCGGTGCGGAGGCTGAGTGGTCAGCACGGTGCGGAGGTAGAGTGGTAAGCGCAGTGCAGAGACAGAGTGGTCAGTGCGGTGCGAAGGCTGAGTGGTAAGCGCGGTGCGGAGGTAAAGTTGTCAGCACGGTGCGGAGGCAGAGTGGTAAGCGCGGTGCGGAGGCAGAGTGGTCAGCGCGTTGCAGAGGCAGAGTGGTCAGCGCAGTGCAGAGGCAGAGTGGTCAGCGCAGTGCGGAGGCTGAGTGGTCAGCAGAGGATGGAGGCAGTCTGCCTGCCATACTTACCACCGGCCCATCGTCTTCCCCGCCGCCGCATCTTCGCTCTGCCGTCCCCAGCACCTTGGCTCCACTCCTCCGTCCCGGCGACATGTATCTTCCAAAATGGCGTCCGGGAACTCTCGCGAGACTTCCCGGATGCCATATTGTATCCAGTCCTCTGTGGCGGCGACATACTTCATCTAAGATATTATCCGGGAAGTCTCGCGAGAGTGCCCGGACGCCATTTTGGAAGAAACATGTCGCCGGGACGGAGGAGTGGAGCGAAGGTGGTGGGGACGGTGGAGCGAAGATGCGGCGGCGGCGACGGCGGGGAAGATGATGGGTCAGTGGTAAGTATGGCCGACAGAGTGCATGGAGGTATGAGTGGGGGTATAAGTGTGGAAGTGGTGAGCGAGGAGGGGCGGTGCAAGGAGAGTGGAAAGGGGGGGACGTGTGTGTGTGGACGTGACAACTAAGGGGGGGGGTGTGATGAGAAGTGTAGTGTGGGAGGGTGTGTGGAGGAGTGGGGAGTGTGACTGGAGTGTGTGTGGTGCCGCAGTTTGTACTGATGGCGGGAGTGGGGCTTTGGAGGCCCCACTCCCGGCAACTTGTAAAGAAAAAACAACAACAGCTTGTAGTGCGCCTGTACACATGGGGCTGTTAACGGGCGGTTCTTTTGCGTTTAAACTCACCTGGTCTGGTTTCACTTGAGAAAGACGTGTGTGCACGTCGAAATGCATCGTGGGTTTTGAGAGCCTTAAGCTTGAATAATTATAACTGCAATTATTTTAATAAAGTCCGGAAAAGAAGCCAGCATCAGAGATCTTCCTTACCTCAGCGCCCAAACATACATCACGCTTCCATCTTTTTGTACCACTCCCGGCAACTGGCAGCCATATTGGAGCACCCAGAGTGGGTGTAGAGGCAACTTCAGTCAGGATGTGACTTAGCATACCGTTACATTCTGACGGAAGTAGCCTTAAGGTTTTATTATAATAGATTATGACAGATATAATCATAAATGACAAGACTCGTATCACAATTTATATGTTACAGCTTCCCTTAATCATTTGCATCTTTAGTATTAGTATGTTTTATGAGAAAAGTGTGTGAAATATAAATCTGCTACTAATTTACAGATTAGGATATCAAGCAAAACTAATGCAAGCCCACATCATAATCAGTGGTTTCTGACATTACTATTTGATGGTAAATATTTTTCCCACACAATATACAAACTACCCATCACAGACCATATATAACATTTAGAATCCAATACTGCTTACAATTCCAAATTATGTTTTGCATAGATCTTACTGCCTTAATTTCCCACATAGACAAGAGAGAGAAAATAATTAAAAAATGCTATTATCCTCAATTAATTTAACTTAGGGACTCCAAATCATATTAGATGACACCAAAAATGTGTCTTCAATTCAAATACTGTTCATTAGTAGTGTTTTATGCTTTTTTTTCGGGACTGATGTCCCTCCGCTTGCCTCTATCCAACAAATGTTTTAATCCAAATCTATTTTTAAGTCTTTATTTATTCTATGTATAATTCGTAAATAATATCTAAATGTCTGTGAACACAAAACAGATTTAAGTTTTCCAACATTATTACTTCCAAATCTTTGAAATTTGGTTGAATCTCTTATCCCTATTTTTTACATACATTTTGGAGTCAAAATATAGATATGAGTGAGTCTTTTGAAATTTAAATTGTGAAACTTTGCCAAATATTCCCCCCAAATTTTACTTCCTCTAAAAAAATCCATGTAAATTTCAATTCTGGAGGGATGGCAATTGCTTGCAAAACACACCTAGGGGAGAGAGGGGACAGGGAATCTTGCTGACCATAAAAGGATGCACTTCATCGGCGAAGCATGAAAAATCCAGATGACAATACGAGGTTTCAATTTACAGTCCAGAAAGCACAGTTATGGAATCCACCAAAAAAGCCTATGCTCCACAGGAGTGAGAGGATTCCATTTCCATTAGAGCTTACACTCTACAGCATAGAGAGGACACATTTTCCAGATCCAAGATGACCACGGTCCCACAACGACGTGTGTGGGAGCTCTCCACCTCAAGCTCTCCATCTGCGTAAACCAGCCTCCTGAAATATCTAAAAACCCCAATCAACATCACAGCCAGGTCAGGAGACATTGGGACCGAGCTATAACAGCATTAAGGTCCTCCCAGCCCTTGGACCCATCGCTGGAGAGCCAGGTGCAAAGCCCCTTTCCTCTCTCCTCCGGCTGCCACACACAGTGAGAGCACAACTGCACCTGTGGCTCTCGCCCCGGCGCCAACTCTCACCAAGCACCTGAGATGAACAAGGGACCCACTTCAATACCTGGTGCCCTGGGTACCGTTCATTGCTGTGGTTTAATGCTTAGGCACTGAGTGCTCCCGCGGCACAAGTGAAGTGTGCACTTCTGGGTAGATCTGTGGCCTCTAGTAATCGGAGAACCCCAGGATCGGGCATTATGGAGGTGAAGCCCCGCACCATCAGTCACCAGGCGACATTCGGTGTGGGCGGCGAGGTGCCCTAGTCACAAGCAGCCCAAGACCATGAGGGATCATTCAAGTGAACCTCCACCTCTTTACTGTCTAGCAGCATGTGTATTAAGACCCATAGGCCCTGAGACAGCTATCTGAGCCCTGATCCAGCGACAAAGCACAAAGCACTAAGGGCACTGTTCATTAGGAATTCCCTGCACTACCTGGCTACCCCACTCCCTGCACCTAATGGCTGCCAGAATCACATAGTGATTGGATCTCCCTCATCCCTGCTTCCAAAGCATCAGGAACATTTAACATAAATATCATCAATAGAACCCACCTATCACCTTTAGTGGGGCTGATACTATGCTGCATAATATGATTTAACAATATGTGAGGGGCTGAAGGGACACTTTGGAAACACATGAACTGACCCTCAAACAATTTAAAAGGGTCTGTGTTTCTCTACAGGTATGTTTGACTGTATGGACCAGCACCAAACTTTAATGCTGTTTTGATCTATTTTGTCTGCTCAAAATATCTGGGGTATGTTTGACTGTATGGACCAGCACCAAACTTTAATGCTGTTTTGATCTATTTTGTCTGCTGAAAATATCTGGGGTATGTTTGACTTTATGGACCAGCACCACACTTTAATGCTGTTTTGATCTATTTTGTCTGCTGAAAATATCTGATTCCAGCATCAATGTAACTGTCCTTCCCCCTGCCCCCCCCAATGGCTGTTTATGATCCTTCGTTCAAATATGCCTGTGAGTGACCATTTGGTACAGCCTTGCTTGGCCATGGCTTAATGGATTCCAGTTCCCTCCCCCTTTCCCCACACCTGAAATCAGCATCATTGAACATATTAGGAGCCTTGCCTAGTCTAATGCAGACGTGTCTGATGCGAAAGTGTCTTATCTAAAGTGTCCAGATATGAAATAGACCTGAAATGGACCGGAATTGACTGGGATAGATTGGAAGGTACTGACAGATAGCCACTCAAGCAATGTCTATTACTCTATTCTCTAGTAATCACTACCATTTCTTTAACTTGACTGTTTGTGCTTCTATGTGCCATCACCACCAACTTGTATCACCCTACCCCCCCCTCCATCACCACTCATCCACATCAGCCCCTATCTCCTGCTCTACCCTATGTACAGCTCCCATGCCATCTTCAGTTTACTGAGGATTCTCAGCCCACCACATTCTAACATTTGTCAAAATAAACCAAGTCCTAAATCTAAAAACTATCTGCTCTTCCTCTTTTTGCTGCTACTCCTGTCAGGTGATATCTCCCCCAACCCTGGTCCACCCTTTAACTTCAACCCCTCTCCCACCACACATAGAAACCCCACTAACCTTATTACCATCACTTGTGCTTCTTCATCTCCCTCTTTTAACTGTGCTCTCTGGAATTCACGATCTGTATGTAACAAACTTCCCTTCATTCACAATTACTTCCTTACCAAGTCTCTTAACCTGTTGGCCCTCACAGAAACCTGGATCCAGGATTCAGACACTGCTTCCCCTGCTGCTGTTTCTCACGGCGGCCTACATTTCTCTCATTCCCCTAGACCTGGGAACAGACATGGTGGTGGAGTTGGCCTCCTCCTTTCCCCACAGTGTACTTTCCAGGTCATTCCTCCAGCTCCATTACTCTCATTCCCTTCTTTTGAGGTCCATACCATTAGGCTATTCCATCCCCTCCCCCTCAAAGTAGCAGTGGTATACCGCCCGCCAGGGTCACCCACCCAGTTCCTCCACCATTTCTCTGTGTGGCTCCCGCATTTCATGTCCTCAGTTTTACCAACCCTTATTCTGGGAGACTTTAACATTCCCATAAACAGCCCCATCTCCACATCTGCATCCCAGCTCCTATCTCTAACCACCTCTCTTGACCTCTCACAGCTCTCAACCTCTGAGACGCACAAAGACGGTAACACCCTTGACCTGGTCTTTACCTGGCTCTGCTCATCCTCCCCCTTAGATAACTCGCCTCTTCTCTCCGACCATAACATTCTCTCCTTCTCACTCACTAACCCTTGGCCACCACAGCCCAATCCTACCTATCACACATCCAGAAATCTACAGGCCATTAAACCTCATGCACTCACAGACTCCCTCATCTCATCTCTGTCCCCAATCTCTTCAATCTCCGGTCCAGATCAGGCAGTAAATCACTACAATGACACTCTCAGAAGCTCCCTGGACCAAGTAGCGCCCCTCACCCTCAGAACCTCGAAACAGAGAACAAAACAGCTTTGGCTCACATCACAAACTCGATTCCTCCAGCGACGCTCTAGGACTGCTGAACGTCTATGGAGGAAAACTTGCTCACCAGGAGAATTTATCCACTATAAATTCATGCTCAAAACTTACAACTCTGCCCTTCACCTTGCCAAACAGACCTACTTCACCACCCTGGTCTCCTCACTATCCAACAATCCAAAAAAACTCTTTGACACCTTTCACTCTCTCCTCAGTCCAAAAGTGCAGGCCCCCATCACTGACCTCTGTGAAGATGACCTGGCTTCCTACTTCATGGAGAAAATAGACAACATCCGCCAGGAAATCAGCTCCCAGCCTCCAAGCACTGCCACCCCCATTCTTCCCCACATCTCCTCCGGTTCACTCTCCACATGTGACCCAGTCACAGAAGAAGAAGTCTCCAGGCTCCTTTCTTCCTCTCGTTCCACCACATGCACTACTGACCCCATTCCCTCACACCTGCTCCAGTCCCTCTCTCCAGTCGTCACCACTCATCTAACCAAAATCTTCAATCTCTCCCTCTCTTCTGGCATCTTCCCCTCCTCCTTCAAACACTCGATCATTACTCGATTATTAAAGAAAACCACTCTCGACCCATCCTGCACAAATAACTACAGACCAGTCTCCAATCTCCCCTTCATCTCTAAACTCCTGGAGCGTCTGGTCTATTCCCGCCTCACCCGTTACCTCTCCGCTCACTCTCTGCTAGACCCATTACAGTCTGGTTTCCGCCCCCTTCACTCTACAGAAACCGCCCTCATCAAAGTGACCAATGACCTTCTGACAGCAAAACGTAATGGTGACCACTCTCTGCTTATTTTCATTGATCTCTCTGCAGCTTTTGACACTTTCGACCATCAGCTCCTACTCTCTATGCTGCACTCCATTGGCATAAAGGACACTGCTCTCTCCTGGCTCTCCTCCTATCTTTCTGACCGCTCTTTCAGTGTATCTTTTGCTGGCTCCACTTCTTCCCCTCTTCCCCTCACTATTGGGGTCCCTCAGGGTTCAGTCCTTGGCCCTCTCCTCTTCTCTCTCTACACAGCCCCGATTGGACAGACCATCAGCAGATTTGGCTGTCAGTACCATCTTTATGCTGATGACACACAACTATACACTTCAGCCCCTGACCTTACCCCTGCGGTATTAAAGAATACCAATGACTGTCTAGCTGCAGTTTCCAATACCATGTCCACTCTCTATTTGAAACTAAACCTTTCCAAAACTGAACTTCTTCT
Source organism: Allobates femoralis (assembly GCA_033576535.1). Classification (NCBI taxonomy): domain Eukaryota; kingdom Metazoa; phylum Chordata; class Amphibia; order Anura; family Aromobatidae; genus Allobates; species Allobates femoralis. The sequence continues at coordinate 271,465,712 of JARQOC010000004.1, read as the reverse complement.
GCTCCCCCCACACACTAACCTCCCTAAATCGGACATCTCTCTCTCAGTTTGCGGCACCACGATAATGCCTAGGCAGCAGGCTCGCTGTTTGGGTGTTATGTTTGACACCGATCTCTCCTTCTCCTCCCACACACAATCTCTCGTCCACTCCTGTCGCTTACACCTAAAGAATATCTCTAGAGTCCACCCCTTTCTCACCATGGAAACAACAAAAATACTCACCGTGGCCCTAATTCATTCCCGCCTTGACTATTGGAATTCTCTATTAAGCGGCCTCCCCCTCACCAGACTTTCTCCTCTCATCCTTAATGCAGCAGCCAGGATCATCCATCTGGCCAATTGTTACTCAGATGCCTCTGCTCTGCCAGTCATTGCACTGGCTGCCTGTACACTACAGGATCAAATTCAAATTGCTTGTTCTCACCCACAAAGCTCTTCACAGTGCAGCACCCCCCTACATCTCCTCCCTCATCTCTGTCTATCACCCCACCCATTCTCTACATTCTTCAAATGACCTTCGACTAACATCTGCACTAATCCGATCCTCCCACTCCCGGCTCCAAGACTTCTGCAGAGCAGCACCAAACCTCTGGAATGCTTTACCCAAAGAAATCAGGACTATCCACAACTTGCATGGCTTCAGACGATCCCTAAAAACACATCTTTCTAAGGTGGCCTACCATACTCCCTGATAGAAGTCCTTTGTACTGTAGATAGTGAAGAGGGCTATCTCTCTTGACATTAGTCTTATACAAATTCCACCAAACCAAAAAGGTCTACACAGACTGTCTGATGACCATTCATGAAAGCTTATTTCTATGCCCCATTTCCTCAAGATGCCTGGACCACGAGTGCAATAAGCCCCTGTACCTAGTGCAACCCCTATCCCGTTGTAGATTTTAAGCTTCTTTTGAGCAGGGTCACCTTCATTTATTGCTTTATTTAGTGTATTTTCTTTTTTACATTGATTCTATGCCTATTGTTTTGTATCCAATTATTGTACTGTATTTGTTCTCTACTGTAATTACTTACTGTATTATATTTTCTGTACTGTAACCCCTACATTGTAAAGCGGTGCGGAATATGTTGGCGCTATATAAATAAAGCTTTATTATTATTATTATTATTAAGATAATAACCAAAATCAGTAGATCCGTCACACAGGCTGAGTTAGATAAATTCCACAAAAAACAAGCCAATATGTTAGCTACCTCTAAATCTTTTTGTCAACTGGTGGTGGATGAACCCATGGAGTCTGAACCCGACAGTGACGTAGATACGGAAGAATCAGCAAAAGTATGCAAGTCACAAGGTCGTTTATTAAAAGGATTCTTGACAAAACTCTAGAGCCCCTGGGCAAGGACCTCACAGATATCAAGCATGATCTCTCCCAGATTGGGTTGAGACGCTTAAGAACACACATTTGGCAGTGATACAACATGCTAATTCCTCCTTAACCAGTCTCCAAAACCTTGAGGACCACCTCAATCAAATTTTTACTATATTGGAAGACCACGAGAACAGGGAAAGGCGGAATAATTTAAGATTAAAAGGGGTCCCTGAATCAGTAAACCCAGATGCTCTCATCCCAACAATCATGGATATCTTCTGCTCCATTCTAAAATCTGATGACCCACCAGTGATAGAGATGGTGAGGGTCCATAGGGCACTGAGGCCCAAACCGCAACCAGAGGAGCCCCCCCAGGGATGTGATCTGCCACATCCTAGATTACAGAACCAAAAATCTTCTGCTGAAAAGGGCTTGGGAGATGGATGACATCTCATGTGGGAGCTCTAAAATTCAAATCTACCAAGACCTGTCTGCGATTACGTTGAACAAGAGATGGCTCCTGAGACCCTTTACTACCATTTTATGAAAGAAACACTACCCATATCGATGGCTGTTTCCTTTTCGTATTTTTATCTCTGCCAAAGAAAAGAAGATTCAGGTGAGAACATTGTAAGATATTAAGAAAGCCTGTAAGGAAGTGGACATTACGCAGGACCATTACCCGAAATTAGAAGCAGTCCACTCTGCATACCTTTTGAAGCTACTCTCCCAACCCCCTCCGTGGCGATCAACTTCACCCCCAAATCAAAGTGGGTCAAAATGAGATCTGTCAAAGCCATTTTGGGATGGGAAGATGATGACTTGAACCACTGAGGTTCCGTGTTTGAGTCCTGGATCTTGCTAAAGGTTTCACCTATCATTTTCTTTCCTTGAAAGAGCGCAGTGTTGCTCATAAAAATTTATATATACTTTTTATTTTTTTCTGTTGTTTATAATTAGTTGTAAAATGAAGACTCTGTTGGGGTTGTCAGCCACATGACGATTTGTTATGCTGACTGTTGTTCCCTATTGTTCCCCACCAATCAACCTCTCAATTGTTTTCTCCTTTTTTGCTGCTCATGCTTGATGCACAGTCAAACATTCCTTTGTTTCGGCATATCTTATCCTATGTAATGTTTTTTCATGAAAGGATTCACGTTTGTTATGCATCCCCTGCTCATTTTCTCCTCTCCTCTCTTTTTCTGCTAACCCAACTCTCTTTCTACCTCAGCTCTGTTGGAGCTCCGTTGCTGGCAATAGAAGCACAACTTTACTAACCACCATGACAACGAATCGTAAGTTGTTTCATATTGTCTCCCATAATGTAAACTGTTTGAACTCCCTGATATCTAGGTCACAGACCCTGGATCACTTCAAGAAGGCCAGATATGATATCTTATTACTACAAGAAACCCATTTTCTAGCTGGGAAAACTCCTACATTTGATAAATGCTTTTGTGATAGATGGAATCATGCAATGTCACCACAAAGAGGAGCTAGCGGGGTGGCATTTGCTTTTGACAAAGAAAGGGATCTTCCTCCTACAGGGGACTTTGGCTGATCTGGAAAGCCACTTTTTATTCGTATGGTTAATTAGTGGGAATATGGTAACCCACTGCAATCTATATGCCTTAATAGATGCCACTTACAATGCCTTAGAAAGGTCTTGCATAAATTACGTTCATTCCAAGAGGGTGCCGTAATTGTCGGGGAGATCTGAATGTCGCAATGGAGCTTTCCTCGACACAGTGACAAATAAGAGCACTGTTTCCCTGAAAGACCTGGCCCAAATTAGATCCATATTACACTCCTTAGAGCTGGTAGATGCGCGGAGATATCTTCACCCAACAGAAAACAATTTCACATATTAATCGCAGCCCCATAAAACGTACCACCGATTGGACTACATACTGTTCTCTAGACATACACTTGGACCACTCTATGATAACAATAAATTTACAATTCCAAAAGCCTTACTCCAACTTCAGAACCTGGAAACTAAATGAATCCCTTCTCCATGTGGAAAGCGTTAAAACTTGAGTTCAAACCTCACTATCAGAGTATTTTACTATTAAATTCACTCCAAATATTAAGCCCGCTATAGTGCAGGAGGCACATAAGGCTACGATTAGGGGGATGCTCATATTGGCTGCTTCATATCTTAATAAACAAAGAAAAACTGAAACAGAGAATCTTGATAAAGATGTTGCACATAAAGAAACTCAACATAAGCAGAAAATTACCCAAGATTTAATGACTCAACTGACAATAAAGAGGCAATGCTTAAGGGATTTACGAAATAAGCAAACAGCGAAACAATACGCCACCTTCATGGAGACAAAGCGTCCAAACTGATGATATCGTTAATTAAACAGCGCAAAACTCGTACTTTCATCCATAAAATCAAAAGCGATGAAGGCCGGGTAACAGAATTATAACAAAATTGTTCATACCTTTTTGTCCTTTTATAAAGACCTATACCAACTAAAGCTTAATAAATCGGATGTGGAGAGGACTCAGAGAATGAGAGATATAAAATCCTTCCTCTCCTCTGTATTTTCCCTAACTCTTTGATTTGTAGTAGGAAACATTAACTAAACCCTTTGACTTAAATGAATCCAGTCCATCCTGTTGGGGAGCCCGAAGGGGAAGTCACAGGGACTTGACAGTTTTACAACAAGCTACTATAAGACTTTCTTGAAGGAAGTGGGTCCACACTTTCTAAACATGTGTAATGCTGTTTATGAAGGTAGCGTGTTACCTCCCCAATCCTTAGAAGCACATATATCTCTCTTATACGAAGAAGGCAAGGACATTGAACCTTGTGGGAGCTGTAGGCCTATTTCCTGTTGAAATTTTACTTGAAAATGAATGCAAGCCTAATAGCAATACATTTGACAGGGATACTGCTTCAGCTTATCTCCCTAGATCAAACAGGGTTTGTGCCTGGCAAGGAGGGGAGGGACAACGCAAACAAAATACTGCATTTACTGCAAAATGCGAGAATCAACAACCTGCCGTTGGTCCTCTTAGGGACTGATGCAGAGAAGACCTTCGACAGGATGGATTGGACATTCCTACTGCACATCAAACCCCACTTGCTTTTCGCTTACCAGTTCCCCTAGTCGAGGCAATTTTCCAGATGTATTCATCTCCCACTGTGCAGTTACGAATCAACAACCTGTTGATTGTTTGCAGAATTATTAGGCAAGTTGTATTTTAGAGGATTATTTTTATTACTAGATAGTGGCCCGATTCTAACGCATCGGGTATTCTAGAATATGTATGTAGTTTATTTATGAAGATTTAAGAATAATGCAATGAATACACGATATCTATCTATCATCTACCTATGTGTCTATCGTCTATGTATACTATACTTATTTATCATCTCTCTATGCATGTTTTATCTATGTATCTATCTATTTATCTATCTTTTATCTAACTATGTATTATCTGTGTATTTAGATCTATTTTGTTTTCCTTTTATATCTTTGTATTTATCTATCTATGTTTATACTGTATATATTCGAGTATAAGCTGAGTTTTTCAGCACAAAAATTGTGCTGAAAAATGCCCCCCCCCAGCTTATACTCGAGTCAGTATATGGCTGAGTGTGGGGGAGCTGTGACCGGGGGCTGAAGGAGGCAGGGTGAGGCTGTACAGTGAGCGGCCGGTCATGTGGGGCCGCTCATTAGTGCAATGCAATATGCACTGCATCCCCCTGTCCATCAGCGGCAGGGGGAGCGGTGCATGTTACTTTGCACTGTGTGTGCACCCCCCCACAGGTTACTGCCCCCCATGCTGCCGCACACCTTAAAATAACAAAGCATTTATTCTCACCCTCCGTCGCTCTGTCACAGCTGCGTCCTCCGGTCCCTGCTTCTTCTTGCTTTCGCCGGTTTCTTGTGACCGGCGCCAGCAGATGACATCATCTGCTGGCGCTGGTCACAAGAAGCCGGCGAAAGCAGGTAGAAGCAGGGACCGGAGGACGCAGCTGTGACAGAGCGACGGAGGGTGAGAATAAATGCCTTGTTATTTTAAGGTGTACGGCAGCATGGGGGGCAGTAACCTGTGAGGGGGGGACGCATACCACTGCTAAGGGGCCTGTATAACACTGCTAAGGGGCCTGTATACCACTGCTAAGGGGCCTGTATACCACTGCTAAGGGGCCTGTATGCCACTGCTAAGGGACCTGTATACCACTGCTAAGGGGCCTGTATACCACTGCTAAGGGGCCTGTATACCACTGCTGGGGGCCTGTATACCATTGCACAGGGGCCTGTATACCACTGCTGAGGGGCCTGTATTCCACTGCTGAGTGGCCTGATACGAGGGAGGGGGCTGTATACCACTGCTGAGGTACCTGTATAATACCACTGCTGAGGGGCCTGTATACCATTGCTGAGAGGCCCTATATACCAGTGACGGGGGGCTATATAATAGGATGGGGGTCTGCTGCATTTCATACCCTAGGCTTATACGTGAGTCAATAACTTTTCCCAGCTTTTAGGGGCAAAAGTAGGGGGGGTCGGCTTATACACGGGTCGCCTTATACACGAGTATATACGGTATATTAAATATCTATGTAACAGACTAATAATGCAATGAATATATAGTATTTTCCTGGTACAATATATACATTATCATTAAATGTAATCAACCTAAAATATTTTTATACACCACATTTCTTGTGCAAACCTTTGGACTATCTCTAAGCAAATGTCCTTGTAAAGGGGTGTCAAGAACTTGCACCTTGACGTTGGATCTCATTTTAACTCTAGAAAATGCAACGTACAGTTGTCCATGACCAAAAACTGGCTCCGGTAGATATATGCCAACACGGTGTAGAGTTTGATCTTTTGACTTGTTTATAGTCATGGCAAAAGCTGGTTTTATTGGAAACTGCAGACGCCAAAGCCTATATGGAAGACCTGTGTCTGAAGGACATAAATGGAGTCCAGTAACAATAAGGCGAGTTCCATTACATAGACCATTTTTTGTATTTAGACTCCGAAGCAACATTACAATTGTTCCAACTTTTAGTTGTAGTCCGTGGGATTGCATTCCTGATGGTGTAAGACTATTTAAAAATTCAACTGGATAATGTTCTCGTTCATCTTCATTATCTACATCCACTGAATCATCACTTGTGTATAGCTTATACTCTCCAGGCATTCTATCCATTACACGGAAGTTTAGCAGAGCCACGTCATCATTCTTGGGACACAGAATTGCATGGGAAGAGGTACTCTCAACACTGGTTTGGTCGTTCACATCAATTTCAATGGTTGTCCAAAAATATCAGTTACAATGCAGGCAGTACACAACATGTCTTCAGGTATTTCAATAATATCTTCTCCTATCTTCTAGATTGTATTCGTTGCTAAGTTCACCGTTACCAAGTTTAAGAAGCCAATTGCTGTACTCTGGGTCTGAAGACCACATGTTGTTAATGAGTTGGAGTTGAGTAAACTGTTGCCAAAGATCAGCCATTTTTAAGCTGGACTCAATAACATCTGTTCTTGTTCCATTTGGTATAACTGAAAAACATTGCCTAAAATCTCCACCAATGACGAAAACTTTACCTCCAAATGAAATTTCATTCTTTTCAGCAATATTTGTAGTCATAACCTCATGCAGAAGTCTGTCAATTACGGTCAAAGCATATTTGAGTGCCATGGTGCACTCATCAAGTATCAACAGCTGTGCGTTGTGTAACTGTTTTCCAGCAAATGTGTCTTGTTTTATTCTGGAAATGGCTAAGCAAAACATTGATCATTTCACACAGAACTCCAAAAATGGGCCAAACGTATTGGCACCCTCAACCTAATACTTGGTTGCACAACCTTTAGCCAAAATAACTGCGATCAACCGCTTCCGGTAACCATCAATGAGTCTCATACAATGCTCTGCTGGAATTTTTGACCATTCTTCTTTGGCAAACTGCTCCAGGTCCCTGATATTTGAAGGGTGCCTTCTCCAAACTGCCACTTTTAGATCTCTCCACAAGTGTTCTATGGGATTCAGGTCTGGACTCATTGCTGGCCACCTTAGAAGTCTCCAATGCTTTCTCTCAAACCATTTTCTAGTGCTTTTTGAAGCGTGTTTTGGGTCATTGTCCTGCTGGAAGACCCATGACCTCTGATGGAGACCCAGCTTTCTCACACTGGGCCCTACATTATGCTGCAAAATTTTTTAGTAGTCTTCAGACTTCATAATGCCATGGACAAGGTCAAGCAGTCCAGTGCCAGAGGCAACAAAGCAACCCCAAAACATCAGGAAACCTCGGCCATGTTTGACTGTAGGGACCGTGTTCTTTTCTTTGAATGCCTCTTTTTCTCTCCTGTAAACTCTATGTTGATGCCTTTGCCCAAAAAGCTCTACTTTTCTCTCATTTGAACAGAGAACACCCTTCCAAAACGTTTAGTATCATCTAACAAAGGTATTACCTAAAATATAACTTTTATTAATAATATTAAAAATCGGACTATAAGTCCTATACAATCAGAAGATACATGTAAAGGGGAGGAGGGGGATATGTATGATAGTACCCCTAATCTCTCCCTAAATTTCCCTTCCTAGCAACGGAGTTTTCAACACATATACCCCAGGTGTCCCCGTTCCGCATCGACTGACCCTGCTGACCCTTTCTAGGGCGATAGCGGGACAAAGTGTTTTCTGACTAAGTAGATCCCCCAAATAGGATGTTATTAATGATGTTAATGAAGGGATAAGATCAATGTACCAGATGTCCACTCTGATCTTTAGAATCGGGGTCTATCCCTGAGATGGGTGTGATGGGTGTGATGTTATGAATAGTGTTATCTCTATGGCTCCTGTTTATTTGTCTGCTCAAACCAGCCAGCAGGACAGTATCTGTGTTTATAACGAGTTATAACAGCAATACCACATTTCTACAGAAACCAGTCCTGGTTAACACTATTCCACTCCAAGTCACAAAAATAAAAAAAATTAAAAAAATTTTAAAAAAGCATCTACCATCATTCTATGTTCCCCTAGTCAGAGATTTATCCCCGTCACCACCAAAACTGGTCAGTGAAAATATGATATATAGGAAGGGTATACCATATTTTACAAATAAAATAAGACCCTGTATACTTATCTAGGTCAGATGTCTGGACACTCAACGCGTTTCCCCCACGTAGCTGTTACTCCATGGGTTCATCAGGAGTGTTTTCCATATGCTTGGTCTGTGTCTGTGTCAGACCTCCGGACACTAGGAAGCGGGCTTGTAATCACAAAAGCTCCCCTCCCCCTCTTCACAATGGATGGGGACCAAAATGTTGTAGGCTTTGTCCAGTAAGTTTTGGCAAACTCCAGCCTGGCTTTTTTATGTCTCAGGGTAAGAAGTGGGTTCTTCCTTGGTATCCTACCATACATTCCCTTTTCATTCAGACGCCGACGGATAGTACAGGTTGACACTGTTGTACCCTCAGATTGCAGGGCAGCTTGAACTTGTTTGGATGTTAGTCGAGGTTCTTTATCCACCATCCGCACATTCTTGTGTTGAAGTCTCTCGTCAATTTTCTTTTCTGTCCACATCTAGGGAGGTTAGCCACAGTGCCATGGGCTTTAAACTTCTTGATGACACTGTGCACGGTAGACACTGGAACATTCAGGTCTTTGAAGATGGACTTGTAGTCTTGAGATTGCTCATGCTTCCTCACAATTTGGTTTCTCAAGTCCTTAGACAGTTCTTTGGTCTTCTTTCTTTTCTCCATGCTCTATGTGGTACACACAAGGACACAGGACAGAGGTTGAGTCAACTTCAATCCATGTCAACTGGCTGCAAGTGTGATTTAGTTATTGCCAACCCCTGTTAGGTGCCACAGGTAAGTTACAGGTGCTGTTAATTACACAAATTAGAGAAGCATCACATGATTTTTCTAACAGTGCCAATACTTTTGTCTACCCCCTTTTTTATGTTTGGTGTGGAATTAGATCCAATTTGGCTTTAGGACAATTCTTTTTGTGTTTTTTCATTGAAGACAAATTAAATGAAGATAATAATACCAAAGAATTTGTGATTGCAATCATTTTCAGGAAGAAACTGAGTATTATACTTTTAGCCACAACTGTAGCTGTTAATAACACCTTAGGTTAGAGATGCTTTCATCCACTGAATCTTTCGGCAAGCATTTTGGCTCCAAACATTCAAAGAACATTATAAGGCCATTTTAAAATTTCTGTCTTTTTCCCAAAACAAAGGCACGTTCGCTGAGTTTGTATTAATTTGCTCGGGTTTTCCAATCACAAACTGAATCCTCAATGTTCGTGCTGAACTTAAAATTGATGAACATGTTTGGGGAAAGTTCGCTCATCTCTAGTCTTGAGCAGAGCACCATCAGATAAACATACAATGATACATGGTACAAGTCATCACCCCTTGTGCCATTGCATACCACACAGCAACTCTGCAGGATTCTGATGAGTGATAGCATTTATCATTTATTTATTACAAAACTTTTATGTTTGTGATTTTTTTTTCTATCTTCGGTTTTTTACATTACTTTGGAGGTGACCAGTGCTGTGTTGTTGGCTGAGGAAACATTTTTCATGGGTGGCAACATAGCTACTGTACTGTGTCATGACAGGTGCTGCTGTGCAATGTCAGGACTACATCAGTGGTCAGGTGTCACTTTCAGGCTGCATAGTAAGGTCCTGATGTCGAACAGCAGCTAACAGGATACTGTGCAGATTAAGGCCAGGGTCACATCGGCGTTTTTTGTTTAAAATCCTGATCCGGTTTTGAGCTTTAAAAAAGCTCAAAACCGGACCAGGAAAGGCTCCTGATAGAAGCCTATGCAAAACACCGGATGGCTTCACAAGCCATCCGGTGGCCGGATCCGGCACTGCTGCCTGCGTTTAAAATCATGCAGGCAGCAGTTTTCGCAGCGTTTACCGGGACCGCACTGCGGTCACCGGATGGCTCAGGATGTGTAATCCTGAGCCATCCGGTAACTGCAGAGTTTGTGGTTCCCGATCGGCAAAGTTAATAAAGAGTTAAAATAGCTGACCTAAATGACTTTCTGAGGTCTGTAGGGGGGCTTAGACCCCCCTACAGACCGGGCGGCCACTTCTATAGTGTGTTCTTCTATAATTTTACCTATGGCACGGGCTGATCTGAGCTCCGTGCATGTGATCCAAATATCCCCCCTCCCCCTATCACTATACTGGGGTGCATAGACCCCTGTATTACAAATAAGCTGTATTGATGTGTAGTAACGGTTAAATATGTACATATGCATTGTAAGTATATACTTACAATCTTTCGTAGGCAGAGTGAAGGAAATCCATGGGCGGGGCTGTGTGCAGCAGCCTCCGCCCGCTCCTTCTTGATGCCCGCCCCCTCTGGCCGTAATCCAGTCTTGTGAGGGCGGGGACGTCGTTAAAGGGGCGTGGCTAACTATGTGCCGCGGTTAGCCACGCCCCTTTAACGACGTCCCCGCCCTCACAAGACTGGATTACGGCCAGAGGGGGCGGGCATCAAGAAGGAGCGGGCGGAGGCTGCTGCACACAGCCCCGCCCATGGATTTCCTTCACTCTGCCTACGAAAGATTGTAAGTATATACTTACAATGCATATGTACATATTTAACCGTTACTACACATCAATACAGCTTATTTGTAATACAGGGGTCTATGCACCCCAGTATAGTGATAGGGGGAGGGGGGATATTTGGATCACATGCACGGAGCTCAGATCAGCCCGTGCCATAGGTAAAATTATAGAAGAACACACTATAGAAGTGGCCGCCCGGTCTGTAGGGGGGTCTAAGCCCCCCTACAGACCTCAGAAAGTCATTTAGGTCAGCTATTTTAACTCTTTATTAACTTTGCCGATCGGGAACCACAAACTCTGCAGTTACCGGATGGCTCAGGATTACACATCCTGAGCCATCCGGTGACCGCAGTGCGGTATTATGCACACATTTTTGAGAAAAAATGTGTGGGACCGGCATTGCATTCACCGCATCCGGATCCGGATGCGATGAATTCAATTTAGGTTTCCAATGTGACCCTAGCCTAAGTCTGTCACTGTGAGGATGGATCACCATCTTCATGACAAGAGAGAATGCAGTACAAAGTCTTTATTACTTACCTGGCTGCTTCTGAGTGCGATGGAACTATAAATTAAAATGAGCATAAAATGAGCAGCTCAATGCTAGGTAAGAGCATTACAGGAGAAAGAAAGCAACTATGTGCATATCTCTGCTTAGGCTACATTCAGACTGTGCATTTTCTAATCCATTTTTTGAACTGTTTTTTTGCAGTGCAAAAAATCTTTGCACATTTTTTTGTGTTTTTATAATATAGGTTATGAGACAAATGCAGGGAAAAAAACACACAAGAAATGAGCATGTTGCTTCTTTTTTATGCACCCAAATCTGTTGGTGAAAAAACCTGAAACATTGGCACAGCACTTCAGAAATCCCATATGCCCCTTTCACATCTAATGCTAAAACGCATGTGCATTTTCAAAAACGCAAAAGCAGACCAAAATGTTGCTTGTGATGTTTTTGAAAACACACATGCGTTTTTGCATGTGTTTTTATATGCGTTTACATTAAAATCAATGGGGGCAAAAACGCATGCGTTTTGATGCATTTTTAGCTGTAAAAATGCATAGAAACGCAAGTGAAGCAAAATGCAGCAAAGCATTAGAAGTGAAAGGGGCCATAGACTTTGCTGGGATGCATTTCCACTTAGGCTAGGGTCACACTTGCGTTTACAATCCAGTTACTGGATTCAGTTTTTCATCCTGAAAACCTGATCAGGTACCTGACCCATACACTCCAATGTTAACAATTGTTTGCCAAAGTGCAATCTGTCTACTGGATCAAGTTTTTGACAAGTCAGGTTTCAATAGGGTCTGCAACATTTTTTGGCCTTTTAGCAAAACCTGATCAGCTTTTTAACATGGGACCCTATGGGAACCTGATCCAGTACCTGATGGTACATATAGGTACCATCAGGTACCTGATCAGGTATCTGATCCGGTAAAAATGCCTCCAAACAGACAGGGGGAAAAACTGGATCCAGTAATGCATCCAGTTACTGGATGCAGCTTCCCAAGTGTGACCCTAGCTTTAGGCTGGTTTCACACTGCAGTTTTTTTCCTGATCAGGTTCCATCCGGATTGTGCGTCAAAGCCAGGAGTGTCTCCAAAACTCAGAACAGGCGTCAATCTTGCAAATATAGTTTTTCTCTGCAAGTTCCTCTCCTGGTTCCTCTCCTCCTCTCAGGATCAAACCTGATTGAACCTGATCAGGGAAATAACTGCAGTGTGAAACCAGCCTTAAAGAGTTTAATAAAAGTAAAAAGCCTACAGAATGCACCAAAAACGCTAGGTATGCACATAGGCTAGGGTCACACATTCGGATTTTATTTTAAAACCTGATCCGGTTTTGAGCTTTTAAAAAGCTCAAAACCGGATCAAGAAACGCTCATCATAGGAGCCTATGATAAAAAACCGGATTGCTTCACAAGCAATCTGGTTTCCGTCTCCGACTCTGCAGCCTGTGTGAAAAATCATGCAGGCTGCAGTTTTTGGAGCGGTTGTAACATCCGCAATGTGGGAACCGGATTACTCAGGATGTGTAATCCTGAGCAATGCGGTTCCCGCATATACTTTGCTTATCCCCGCTGCCGCCGGGATAAGCAAAGTGTTCTGTGTTTGTGTAAACTTTTTATTTTATTAATAAATGTTTCTATAATGTCTCTAGGGGGTGCCCACTCCCCCTAGAGACCTTCCACACACTCAGGTGGGCATATAATGCTTGAATCAGTTATGTACAGCAGCTGACTCCTGTCAGCTGATGTACAGTTTTATCAATGAAAGCCCTGGGCTCCTCTGAGAGCAGCGCGCATACTATAGCTATTGCTATAGTATGTGCGCTGTCCGAGGTCCTGAAGCCTTATACAGTAAGATCTATGGGCAGCACTGCGGCAGCAGGGATGAGCAAACTATCTGGTAACCGGATTGCTCAGGATTACACATCCTGAGCAATCCGGTTACCGGATTGCGGCTTCAGTAATCTGGTTCCCAGATTGCTGCTTGTCGGAAAACAATTGCGCTCACCGCATCCGGATCTGGATGCGGTGAACGCAATTCTAGATATAAGTGTGACCCTAGCCATAGTGTTAAAGTGCATGATAGGAGTTGGCTACAGTTCTAGAAGACTTCAGTTAGATATACATGTCTTGTCAGAGCAATTGGAGTACTTGTAATTTGCAGTCCAATTTATCATGTATCAAAATGTTTAGAAAAATTTGGAGAATTAAAAACTCAAAAGATTTGCTACTTCAGACTATTTACAAATTGCATAAATTCTACTAGTGCTTTAGACTTTACTAGCTGTAGTACCCGGCTACGCCCGGGTTAATAAATAACTGCTGTTAGCTATGACAAAATAGAATTTGAATATGTCATATTAATTACCTGTAGGAAAATAGAAGCTGAGCTGTGATTGGTTGCTATAGGCAGCCTAATAAATCTCCAGCCAACAGTAAACCCTCCCCCTGGCTGGGCAGTATATGTTACCTCACACTTACACATAATAGACAGCTCATGTGACTGACATCTGCCTTAATTCCCTATATGGCACATGTGTTGCACATTGGCTGTTTTTAATCAGATGTTTATGTTTGGAAAATAAAGATAGCACACGTATGAGGCGAGTTGTGTGAGGTGATTTGTGCACATCTGTGTCTGTCTGTGTGGTGTGTGTGTCCCTGGGGTGTGTATGTGTGTGTCCCTGTGGGGGGGTCTGTGTGGTGTGTGTCTCTGTTGTGTGTGTCTCTTTGTGGTGTGTGTGGTGTGTGTCCCTGTGGGGTGAGTGCATGTGCCCCTATAGGGTGTGTATGTGTGTGTCCCTGGGGGGGGGGGGGGGTGTGTGTCTCTGTTGTGTGTGTCTCTTTGTGGTGTGTGTGTGTGTCCCTGTGGGGTGAGTGCATGTGTCCCTATAGGGTGTGTATGTGTGTGTGTCCCTGTGGGGGGGTCTGTGTGGTGTGTGTGTGTATCTGTATTGTGTGTGTCTCTTTGTGGTGTGTGTGTGTCCCTGTGGGGTGAGTGCATGTGTCCCTATAGGGTGTGTATGTGTGCCCCTGTGGGGGGGGTGTCTGTGTGGGGTGTGTGTGTCTCTGTGTTGTCTGTGTCTCTTTGTGGTGTGTGTGTCTCTGAGGGGTGAGTGCATGTGTCCCTATAGGGTGTGTATGTGTGTGTGTCCCTGTGGGGTGTGTGTGTGTGTATCTGTATTGTGTGTGTCTCTTTGTGGTGTGTGTGTGTCCCTGTGGGGTGAGTGCATGTGTCCCTATAGGGTGTGTATGTGTGTCCCTGTGGGGGGGGGTGTCTGTGTGGGGTGTGTGTGTCTCTGTGTTGTCTGTGTCTCTTTGTGGTGTGTGTGTGTCCCTGAGGGGTGAGTGCATGTGTCCCTATAGGGTGTGTATGTGTGTGTCCCTGTGGCGGGGTCTGTGTGGTGTGTGTCTCTTTGTGGTGTGTGTGTCCCTGTGGGGTGAGTGCATGTATCTCTATAGGTTGGCTATGTGTGTGTTTCCCTGTGGGGGGGGGTCTTTGTGGTGTGTGTGTCTGTGTTATATGTGTCTCTTTGTGGTGTGTGTGTGTCCCTGTGGGGTGAGTGCATGTGTCGCTATAGAGTGTGTGTGTGTCCCCTTGGGGGGTGTGTCTCTTTGTTGTGTGTGTCTCTTTGAAGTGTGTGTGTGTTTGTTCGGGTGCGTGATGAGTATCCAATGTTGGGGCTGCACTTTAGCGACTATACACTTGCTGTTACTCTTTGTGTGCGTGTGGTGTGTATACATGTCCCCGTGTGTGGTGAATATCTCATGTTGGGGCCCCACCTTGGTGACTATATGTTGGTATGTGCTGTTAGTCTTTGGTGGTATCATTAAGCCCCACTCATTCACAACTGTCAACTGGTAACTGTCACTTTTTCCCCATTATGTAGATAGGGGCAAAATTGTTTGATAAATTGGAATGCGCGGGGTTAAAATTTCGCCTCACAACATAGCCTATGATGCTCTCTGGGTCCAGACGTGTGACTGTGCAAATATTTGTAGCTGTAGCTGGCAGCTATCGATTTTCCTCCCACACGTTTCCTTTTCCTTTTTCCCCATTATATAGATAGGGCCAAAATTGTTTGGTGAACTGGAACGCGCAGGGTTAAAATTTCGCCTCACAACATAGCCTATGACGCTCCCGGGGTCCAGACGTGTGACTGTGCAAAATTTTGTCTTTATAGCTGACAGCTGTCGATTTTCCTCCAACACTTTTCCATTCACTTTTTTCCCATTATGTAGATAGGGGCAAAATTGTTTGGTGCACTGGAATGCGCAGGGTTAAAATTTCGCCTCACAACATAGCCTATGATGCTCTCGGGGTCCAGAGGTGTGACTGTGCAAATTTTTGTAACTGTAGCTGGCAGCTGTCGATTTTCCTCCCACACGTTTCCTTTCCCTTTTTCCCCATTATATAGATAGGGCCAAAATTATTTGGTGAACTGGAACGCGCAGGGTTAAAATTTTGCCTCACAACATAGCCTATGACGCTCTCGGGGTCCAGACGTGTGACTCTGCAAAATTTTGTGGCTGTAGTTGCGACGGTGCAGATGGCAATCCCGGATATACACACACACACACATACACACACACATACACACATTCAGCTTTATATATTAGATATTATAATTTGCAAAGAATGCATCACAAGTACGTGAATGTATTGCTAAAAATGGCAGTAATAGATTAGAGAATAAACGTCAAAGTACTGATAACATAGAACTAAACATAAAAAAGTCTGGCATTTTTCCAGCCTGCAGCTTCAGAAGAAATTGAAAGTAATATGATATGGGTTTGAGATACAATCAGGCACTGAAAAGAGCGGTTCAAATTTAATTGATTGCACATTGGTGTAAAGAACATTCAAGACAACTACCTTTACCTGATGGAATCTTTGATACTGTCCTATCAAGGAAGGAAGGAGAGGAGCAGGAAGTGCACTAATCCTAAACATTCAAAGTATCTAGGGTCCAAAAACCTGTGATTCATTTTCAGACATTTAAACATTTCTTTAAACATATTTAAAGATGTCTAATGCTCTTACCATGTGTTATTATTAGTAAGTAATCATATACAAACACTTTAGACACTCATGAAATAATGTTTTAAGCATCCAAATGGGAATTTGTTAAAGAATGGGAAGAGTTCCAAGGCTATAAAAATTGAGCTTGACAAACACATTTTGTAGCAGAAATTGAAGACACGCCGAACATAACAAAAGACTTGGAAATAAACTGACAAGGTTTTCATTTGATGGCAAATACATGAAATATAAGTACATGAGACTACTATAAATAAAAAGCAAAAAAAAGTTTGGTTGTTTGGAAGACCTTGCATGGCTACAAATTACATCCTAGCTCATTTATTAAAAAAAATTATATTTATACTATATATATATATATATATATATATATATATATATATATATACCGGTATATGAAAAGGCTGGACTAAGGGTGTGTCTGCCCGAAACATTGCCGTTCACTGTGCCTGAAGCTGGATTAAGACAACTTGGCTACATCATACTGGAGTGCTGCAACCCTTCTTATGGAGCTATATATATATATACATGTACTATATACAGTCGGTACAGAAAGCATTCAGACCCCTTTAAATTTTTACTCTTTGTTTCATTGCAGCCATTTTGTAAGTTCATATTTTTTTCTCATTAATGTACACTATACCCAATCTAGTCTGAAAAACTGAAATGTAGACATTTTTGCAAATTTATTAAAAAAAAAAAACTGAAATATGAATGATCATAAGTATTCAGACCCCTTGCACAGACACTCATATTTAAGTGATATGCTGTCCATTTTGTTGTGATCCACCTTGAGATGGTTCTACTCCTTCATTGGAGTCCAGCTGTGTTTAATCAAACTGATAGGACTTGATTTTTAAAGGCCCTCACCTACTATATAAGACCTCACAGCTCACAGTGGATGTCAGACCAAATGAGAATCGTGAGATCAAAGGAGCTGCCCAAGGAGCTAAAAGACAGAATTGTGTCAAGGCACAGATCTGGCCAAGGTTACAAAAGAATTTCTGCACTCAAGGTTCCTAAAAGCACAGTGGCCTCCATAATCCTTAAATGTAAGAAAATTGGGACCATCTGAAGTCTTCCTAGACCTGGCTGTCTAGCTTAACTGAGCAACCGTGGTAGAAGAGACTTTGTGAGAAAGGTAAAGAAGAACCCCAAGATCACTGTGGCTGAGCTTCAGAGATGCATTAGGGAGGTGGGACTTCCACTAAGTCAACTAACACTGCAGCCCTCCACCATTCAGGCCTTTATGGCAGCATGACCTGACGGAAGCCTCTCCTCAGTGCAAGACATGAAAGCCCGCATAGAGTTAAAAAACCACATGAAGGACTCCCAGACTGTGAGAAATAAGATTATCTGGTCTGATGAGACAAAGATAGAACTTTTTGGTGATAATTCTAAGCGATATGTGTGGAGAAAACCAAGCACTGCTCATCACCTGCTGAATATAAGAAAGGATCGTTGTCCGCTTCTGCTTAAAGTGTTTTATGTGTGCAAATATAAAAACATAGCATATCCCATGGGGTAGCTAGATGCGTTTTGGGGTACCCCTTAATCATTAGCATAGTAAAATGACAACACAACTTCCATTATATAACATACCAACATTCCCACTAGGGATGAGCGAGTATACTCGCTACTATTCGGTATTCGCCGAATAGTAGTGGTATTCGGGCTACTCGCTACTCTCCGAGTACTTATGAGTACTCAGGAGTAGCGAGCAGTCCTAATACTTTCTCAGTGTATCTTTAGATACACTGCGAAAGTAGCATAAAAGTGAGTAAAAGTTATTAACAAATAATAAACTTACATACTCACCTTCCGACACCTGCACCGGGACTGGCAGAGAAAACATCCGATCGCTGGACAAGGACCTGTCACTACCAGCCAATCAGATGGCCGGTAGCGATCTGGCCAATTAGATGGTGCCACGTCACAATCACGTGATTGCTAGTGGCCACCTGATTGGCCAATTTGCAAGGTCCTAGATGTACTATCAGGATCTTCCAAACTGGCCAATCAGGTGGCCCGTAGCGATGACGTACAGTGCCTACAAGTAGTATTCAACCCCCTGCTGATTTAGCTGGTTGACACATGCGAAATTAACTTGGCATTGTGACATTTGGACTGTAGATCAGCCTGGAAGTGGGAAATGCACTGCAGCCAAAAACACTTTTTTTTTTTTTTTTTTTTAAGCATTAAAAGTTAATTCAGAGGGTCATTTATTATTCAACCCCTCAAACCACCAGCATTCTGTTTGGTCCCCCAAAAGTATTAAGAAGTAGTTTAGGCACAAAGAACAATGAGCTTCACATGTGTGGATTAATTATCTCTTTTGCCAGCCTTTTCTGACTATTTAAGACCCTCCCCAAGCTTGTGAACAGCACTCATACATGGTCAACATGGGAAAGACAAAGGAGCATTCCAAGGCCATCAGAGACAAGATCGTGGTCACAAGGCTGGCAAGGGGTAAAAAACCCTTTCCAAGGAGTTGGGCCTACCTGTCTCCACTGTTGGGAGCATCATCCGGAAGTGGAAGGCTTATGGAACTACTGTTAGCCTTCCACGGCCTGGACAGCCTTTGAAAGTTTCCTCCTGTGCTGAGGCCAGGCTTGTCCGAAGAGTCAAGGCTAACCCAAGGACAACAAGGAAGGAGCTCCGGGAAGAACTCATGGCAGTGGGGACATTGGTTTCAGTCAATACCATAAGTAACGTACTCCACCGCAATGGTCTCCGTTCCAGACGAGCCCGTAAGGTACCTTTACTGTCAAAGCGTCATGTCAAGGCTCGTCTACAGTTTGCTCATGATCACTTGGAGAACTCTGAGACAGACTGGTTCAAGGTTCTATGGTCTGATGAGACCAAGATCGAGATCTTTGGTGCCAACCACACACGTGACGTTTGGAGACTGAATGGCACTGCATACGACCCCAAGAATACCATCCCTACTGTCAAGCATGGTGGTGGCAGCATCATGCTGTGGGGCTATTTCTCAGCCAAGGGGCCTGGCCATCTGGTCCGCATCCATGGGAAGATGGATAGCACGGCCTACCTGGAGATTTTGGCCAAGAGCCTCCGCTCCTCCATCAAGGATCTTAAGATGGGTCGTAATTTCATCTTCCAACAAGACAACGACCCAAAGCACACAGCCAAGAAAACCAAGGCCTGGTTCAAGAGGGAAAAAATCAAGGTGTTGGAGTGGCCTAGTCAGTCTCCTGACCTTAACCCAATTGAAAACTTGTGGAAGGAGCTCAAGATTAAAGTCCACATGAGACACCCAAAGAACCTAGATAACTTGGAGAAGATCTGCATGGCGGAGTGGGCCAAGATAACTCCAGAGACCTGTGCCGGCCTGATCAGGTCTTATAAAAGACGATTATTAGCTGTAATTGCAAACAAGGGTTATTCCACAAAATATTAAACCTAGGGGTTGAATAATAATTGACCCACACTTTTATGTTTAAAATTTATTAAAATTCAACTGAGCAACATAACTTTTTGGTTTGTAAGATTTATGCTTCTGTTAATAAATCTTACTCTCGTTTGCAGTTTGAAGGCTCTAACTTATTTGCATCTTATCAAACCACCTAAATCAGCAGGGGGTTGAATACTACTTGTAGGCACTGTAGTTGTGACGTGGCGCCATCTGATTGGCCAGATTGCTACCAACCATCTGATTGGCTGGTAGTGACAGGTCCTTTCCCAGCAATTGGATGTCTTCTCTGCCGGTCCTGATGCAGGCGTAGGAAGGTGAGTATGTAAGTTTATTATTTTTTAACAACTTTTACTCACTTTTAGGCTACTTTCGCTGTTTATCTATAGATACAATGCGAAAGTATTCGTACTCGCTATACTCGCAAAAAGTAGCGAGTACTGGTACCTACTTGTTGCGAGTATAGCGAGCACGAATATTAAGGTACTCGCTCATCCCTAACTCCCCCCCATATACTGTATATGCTATCACAATTAAAATACAAACACGTTAACTCATTGTAATCATGCAACTTGATCCAAGGCAGAAAACCTGCCACAATACACAGTATTCATATACTTTTGTCCATAGAAATGTCACATTGATCACAATGTTCCTTAGATAAGCTGTAAACATTTTTTATACAAGAAAAAAAATATATACCGTATATACTCGTGTATAAGCCGAGTTTTTCAGCCCAAAATTTGGGCTGAAAAGTCTCCCCCTCGGCTTATACACGGGTCTATACGGGGGCCCATGGTGTGGTGGCTGTGGTGGTGGCTGTGGTGGGGGCTGTGGAGGCTGGAGGAGGCGGGGGGGAGGCTGCTGTATGAGCGGCCCCGTCACGTGGGGCCGCTCATTATATATGCACTGCTTCCCCCTGTCAATCAGCGGCAGGGGGAAGCAGTTCATATATGCCCCCCAAAAGCTGGCACTGTCCCCCCTTGTAAGGGCCCCCCCCCGCTGCTTATATATTACCATCCCGGTCTTCTGATCGGCGCCGCTCCTTGGTGCTGCTTCTTCATCCTCCCGTCCTCGCTGCATCCGGGATCTCCGGCCGTCGCAGGCATATAACGTCATCGGGCGATGGCCGGAGATCCCGGATTCAGTGAGGACGGGAGGATGAAGAAGCAGCACCGAGGAGCGGCGCTGATCAGAACACCGGGATAGTAAGAGAAGCAGCGCGGGGGGGGGGGCCTTACAAGGGGGAGAGTGCCAGCATTTTGGGGCTGCTGGGTACCCCCTGGGGGCTGCTGGGTACCCCCTGGGGGCTGTTGGGTACCCCCAGGGGGCTGTTGGTACCCCTGGGGGCTGCTGGTACCCCCAGGGGGCTGTTGGTACCCCCAGGGGGCTGCTGGGTACCCCTGGGGGCTGTTGGTACCCCCAGGGGGCTGCTGGGTACCCCCAGGGGGCTGTTGGTACCCCCAGGGGGCTGCTGGGTACCCCCAGGGGGCTGTTGGTACCCCCAGGGGGCTGCTGAGTACCCCCTGAGGGCTGCTGGGTACCCCCAGGGGGCCGCTGGGTACCCCTGGGGGCTGCTGTATAACCCCTGGGGGCTGCTGTATATACTGCTGAGTCCTGTATACCACTGGGGCTGCTGTATATATCACTGGGGCTGCTGTATATACCACTGGGGCTGCTGTATATACCACTGGGGCTGCTGTATATACTGGTGGAGTCTGTATATACCACTGGGGAGGCTGCTGTATACCACTGGGGTTGCTGTATATACTACTGGAGCCTGTATATGCCACTGGGGAGGCTGCTGTATACTACCATTGGGGGGCCTGTATACCACACTGCTGGGGGCTGTACACCTGTGCTGGGGTCCACCCTCGGCTTATACACGAGTCAATAGGTTTTCCCAGGTTTTGGGGGCAAAAGTAGGGGGGTCGGCTTATACACGGGTCGGCTTATACACGAGTATATACGGTATATACCGTAATATAATGTTAGCTTAATTAAAAGAAAATGTGATTTTCTTTTCAAAAATAAGGACATTTCTAAGTGACCCCAAATTTTTGAATGGTAGTGTCTAAATATATATATATATATATATATATATTATATATATATACACACACACATACAGATATACCTATCATACAGTTGTTGTCTTCATGCCTTCTAAAAGGTATAGCAAGTTTGGGAAAAAATTTCGTTGAAGACATTGTGGACATCATTTTCTTTCAGCTTGGCCGAACATTGTTCAGAAAATCATTAATAACATCATTGTTGGTGTGCACACTTGATAATGACTAAATTGAGATGTTTGGAGAAATGAATCTCCATTTCTTCACTATCTACATATCAGTAACCTGTTTCTCTATCCTTTGATTTTCATAATTCCTAAATGTTGATTATAGGAATACAAAAAAATACAGATGCCTCAATCTGAAATGGTGATTGAGAGAAAAAAGTTGACTAGTGTAATAGATAAGGTAAAAATTTGGATCACAATCCACCCACCTTTTCTACCCCCTACAGTACTGATTTTAAATACATTGTGGACATTGTAAGGCGACATATACCAATCTTGTATCAGGAAGACACACTGCGGAAAATACTGGCATAGGGATGACGTCCTGTGGCCAAGAAATCTAAAAACATTGCAATTATTGTATCTCCTAGTCTATATAATAGTGGGACATCAGCACCAGCTTGGGATGATTTTCTTATCAGTTGTTGAGTGGGCATGATGAACTTGTTAATAAAGAAGAGGATAGACTTGGCTCTGAAAGCTTTAGAGGATCTGCGTGCCTTGGGAGCTAATCTAGATCTTTATTTCCTGTCAAGGGATTTTGAAGAGTATGATCCAGTTTTAAAAAAATGTCTACAAAAATTTGAACATGATCTGATTAGAAAAAAGCACAGAAATATGCACGGGATAGGAAAGAGACGGTGGTTTTGCCTGAGCCCATGGACACAACAATTCCACTTGTCTCTGAAAATACGGTACCAAAAGTCAATCAGGAACCAGTGATTGAACAACCGAAAGAAAATGACTCCCTTTGCATGTTAAAAACTAACAAGCAGAGGGAGATTTATGAAAAACATAAGAAATCCTTACAAGGGTGCTCCAATAAGACTAACAAAGATAAAAATATTAATAAAACGAGGAAGGAGGTTTCACAGGTTGTTATAACCCCCAAAACTAGATAAGAAACCCACTGATACCATAGGGACCATAAAGCTAATAAAGGAGATTGGTGTGGATCCCAACCCCACTAGGGCACTTAACACTTCACCTCCCTTGAACCTATCATAGGAATTATTCTCCAACACATTAGAAAAATCTGAAGTTAATATCATTTTGCAGTCCCAATTAGATTTTGGATTTAAAAGTGTCACAGCACTAATACTAAATGAAGAAGCAACACAGTTTGATCTATCATTATAAACATTACATCCAGATTCCACATCACAAGTTGCCACTTTGGGATCACGTGAACCAGAAGAGATTGGCCATGTTCACACACATGAGTTTTTTTGCCCATCTCTGCGTTTTTTGGGCTGTTAAAAAAACGCAGGTGCGTTAACGCAGGGTACATTTCAGTGTGCATGCATTTTTCACCTGCACTTGCGTTTTTTTCCCCCAGTCCAAAAAACGCTGCAAGCAGCGTTTTTTGGGTGCTGGAAAAAAACACAGGGGTGGTTTCCCAAAAACGCATGCATTTTTTTAACATGGGCCCCTATGGGAAACACATGCGTTAACGCAAGTGCCTATATGTGCCCTGCGTTAACGCATGCGTTTCCCATAGGGCCCCATGTTAAAAAAACGCATGCGTTTTCTAAAAAACGCATGCGTTTCTATAACATGGGGCCCTATGGGAAACGCATGCGTTTTTAAAAGGCACATTTATGCACCCTGCGTTAACGCTTGCGTTTTTGCCTGCGTTTTTGAGGAAAAAATGACAAAGTCCAAAAATGCTGCATTTCCTTTCAGACACACAAGAGACATTTTTTAGCACTCTTAAAAAAACACATGTGATTTTAGGAGTGCTAAAAAAAACGCAAATTGTGTGTGAACAATGCCGTAGTCTTACCTAGTCGAAATAAATTAGGTGAGGCAATATGCTACGAACCCTCTTCCCTTAATCTGTCCTCACAATCGGGTTCATCTAGGGGTACATTAGGCAACCAAGGGGAGCTTCCTTCTGAATCCTTTTCTGAACCAGTGGTTACTCCAGGTTATAATGCTGTGATCTTGGTTGCTGAACAATGTCCTGCGAATAAAAATAAAGACATGGGATGTTAGATTTAATGCAGTTATAATGGCAGAAACCCAAAAGGAATTAAGTAATTCAGTTTCCAATATAAGTCTGCTAGCACAACAAGTACCAACAGAAATAGTAGACCATGGATTGGGTATCAAGGAGGGTACTACTTCTTTGGATCACCCTCCAGGCCCACCACCATTAATAAGTCATTTTTTCACACTGAAGCTAACCCAACCAATAATAGAACAAACCAGTAATGCCAGTACACCAGACATATCTAGTGCGGTTACGATCCATAAATATATAGGATCAATAGGTTTCAAAGACTCTAAAAGAACACAATTTTTTTCGGGTGGCTCCAGGACGCCACCCGAAAAGAAAGAGAGAAAGCGTGGTTGTAGGGGCAGCAGATGGAAGCTGCAAAAACAAGGAGAAAGAAGACACTCAAACACCAAAAAAGACAAAAGCAGTCTCTTAATAGAACTAGCTATTGAATGTCTTGAAAACAAACACAACAGGTATTTTCAACCTTTATAGATACAACTTAAGTAAAGATGAAGTTTCCCTTTTAAAGCAGGCTCTCTCTTTATGCCCAATTCCAGATTAAATACGTTTGAGTTATACATAGACTTGAATGAATTTATTAGAAAGATCACGATTAAAAGGCATTTTATTATCCAGGAGAAAAGTAAAACCGTTTCAACATGTATGAAGGATGATAATATGGTGAAATGTTCTCCATCACTATCCCCCTTTTGACATGTACAGGTGAAGGATAGTTCCAGAAATTTTTATCCATTACACCATAAAGGGGCCCATCTGGAAACCTTCCAGCAGGTAGTGTTAAAGGAACTACGCTCCTTTGAACATCAAAAAAGAGCAGATAATTTGACATCTGAAGAGAGAGGAGCTCTAATCTCCCTGAAAGAAAATACCAATATTGTGATTAAGAGTGCTGACAAGGGGGGGAATTGTAATTATGGACAGAGATTGGTATATACTGTAGGGGAAGGCCTGAGAATCTTGGGAGATCAAGAATATTACTGTAAGTTGGAGTCAGATTCCTCTGTCTCGATTTTTTTGACCTATAATATGCTGATTAAAAGAGCATTGGAGAACGGTATCCTAAATAAGAATGAAAAAAGATTCTTTGACATCCCAAGGTACAAAGTGCCCTTTTTTTATGTTCTCCATAAATTGCATAAAAATGCAAAAAAAAAAACCCGGTCACCCCATCATATCGGGCATTACTTGTATAACCGCTAACCTCTACCACTACAGTCATATGAAAATGTTTGGGCACCCCTCTTAATCTTACTCTTTTTTTTTGTTTAAAATTGTTTTTTTGCAACAGCTATTTCAGTGTGATATATGTAATAACTGATGGACACAGTAATATTTCAGGTTTGAAATGAGGTTTATTGTACTAACCAAAAATGTGAAATATGCATTATTTCAAAATAGTACAGGTGCCAAAGTATGGACACCCTTCTGATTTTCATGATTTGAATACTCCTAACTACTTTTTACTGAAGCACTAAATTGGTTGGTAACCTCATTGAGCTTTGTACTTCATAGCCCGGTGTATCCAATCATGAGAAAAGCTATTTCAGGTGTCCACTTGCAAGTTATTCTCCTAGTTATATCTTCTCTGAGGAGTGGCATCATGGGCTCCTCAAAACAGCTCTCAAATGATCTGAAAAAAAAAGATTGTTCAACATAGTTGTTCAGGGGAATGATACAAAAAATGGTCTCAAAGATTTAACCTGTCAGTTTCCACTGTGAGAAACATAGTAAGGAAATGGAAGACCACAGGGACAGTTCTTGTAAAGGCCAGAAGTGGTAGGCCAATAGAAATATCAATAACAAAGTATTCACTGATCTCAGGGAGACCAGTTCAAGAAAACACTGCGGGCAGCCGGCTAAAGCGCTCAACACAGTGAATTCCTAGGCCCATTGCCCCCTGGGAATTTTGAATATGCAAATAGAGACTGTGGAGCCTCGTTTAGGAGTCTCAACACAGGACTAGCCAGATGTTCCTCTAGTGAAGGACCTAGCCATGATAACCACCATATTAAGTGGCCCTTTGAGTCAATTTCCAGCTCTTTGCAAGCTTAAAGATATGACAAGGGAATACCAAGGCCAGGTATCCATCCACAGACAGCTGTTTCGGAGTGTTGCCCCTCATCAGTGTGGAGTATGCGAGAGTGATGCGAGTGAAGGAGAAGCTGTATGCAAGAGTGATGCGAAAGATGCCGTTTCTGCATGCACGCCACAAACAGAGTCGCCTGAGGTATGCAAAAGCATATTTGGACAAGCCAGTTTCATTTTGGAAGATAGTCCTGTGGACTGATGAAACAAAGATTGAGTTGTTTGGTCATACAACAAGTCGTTATGCATGGCGCCACAAAAACACAGCATTCCAAGAAAAACACTTCTACCCACTGTCAAATTTGGGGGAGGGTCCATCATGCTTTGGGGCTGTATGGCCAATGACGGCACTGGAAATCTTGTTAAAGTTGAGGGTCGCATGGATTCTACTCAGTATCAGCAGATTCTTGAGAATAATGTTCAAGAATCAGTGTCAAAGTTGAAGTTACGCCGGGGATGGTTCTTTCAGCAAGACAATAATCCAAAACACCACTCCAAATCTACTCAGGCATTCATGCAGAGGAACAATTACAATGTTCTGGAATGGCCATCCGAGTCCCCAGACCTGAATATCATTGAACATCTGTGGGATGTTTTGAAGCGGGCTCTCCATGCTCGGCGACCATCAAACTTAACTGAACTGGAATTGTTTTGTCAAGAGGAATGGTCAAAAATACCTTCATCCAGGATCCAGGAACTCATTAACAGCTACAGGAAGCGACTAGGGGCTGTTATATTTGCAAAAGGTGGATCTACTAAATATTAATGTCACTTTTCTGTTGAGGTGCCCATACTTTTGCACCTGTGAATTTTTGAAAAAATACATATTTCACATTTTCGGTTAGTACAATAAACAACATTTCAATCCTGAAATATTACTGTGTCCATCAGTTATTACATATATCACATTGAAATATCTGTTGCAAGAAAACAAGTTTAAACAAGGATAAAAAGAGTAAGATTAAGAGGGGTGCCCAAACTTTTTCATATGACTGTATGTAGATCTATTTCTCCAAAAATTTATGGTGAGTTTGGAGTCATATTTTAAAGACTCATCAGATCTAATTAAGTCTTTAAGAGAACTACCTCCTTTAAAAGGTTGTTTCCTGCTTACCCTTTACGTGGCCTCTCTTTATAGCAACATCACCCATGAGTTGGATTTACAAGCGGTTGAATTTTATCTGAGGTCTGATACTTCGTTACCCATGGAACAACAAGTCTTTTTATTATCAGTAATTGATTTTGTTCTAAAGAATAATGAGTTTTCTTTTGATGTTTTGATGGCGGTATTTATAGACAGGTCAAGGGCTGTGTGATGGAGACATGGTTAGCACCCAGTTATACAAATCTTTTCATGGGTTTGTTCGAATCCGTCTTCATCGCATAGTCTAACCTGGCTAATGGCCATAAAGTTTATCGCCCTTACATTGATGATTTGAATCTGATTTGGAATGGACTGGAGACAGAGGCTCATTATTTTGTTGATGAGCTTAATAACATTTACTGGGGCCTTAAATTCACACTTACTATATCAAATAGCTCTATACAATTCTTGGACCTCAATATTAAGATTGATGAACTGAGGAGGTGTCCACGTCAACACATTTTAAGCCGGTTGATGTGAACAGCTACCTCAAATTTGACAGTGGGCACCTCCCCAGTTGGATTAAGAATATACCCTACATGCAATATTGGAGGGTATGCAAGAATTGTTCATTGGATCAGGATTTCATTGAGGAATCAAGAGTTCTTAAACTGAGGTTTCTGCAGAAGAGCTATCTGGGAAAATTGCTTGCGGATGCCTCAAGAAAAACTCAGCACATTTCTCAAGATTCGTGTATAGCTAGGATTTCCTCTGAACCAACTCTTGCTAGGAATAAAGTGAAAGATCTGAATCTAGTAACCACTTTCAATCAGTCACAAATAAAGGTCCAAAAACTGATAGAGACACATTGGTTTATATTGAAGGCAGACCCTATTCTGGCGAAACATTTGCCAGGTTTCATTTAGAGAAGAAGCCGGAACTTGAAAAGTGTGGTTTCTCCAAATAATACTGATTTGGAATTGAAAAACAAGAATGAAACAGGCCCCCCTTTTGTAAATTTAAGTTGTTTTCCTTGCAATAGTTCAAAATGTCTATGTTGTGGAATGATCTCTGGTGGTACCACAACATTTCAATCACTAACAACCGGGTAGAGTTTCAATATCAAAAGCCGCTTGGATTGCCAGTCCTCATATGTAATATATTTTTGCAATGCCCTTGTGGCTTACAATATGTGGGTCGGACCATCCAGACAGTTCATGCAAGGAAGAACAAATACCGTCAAAATATATGCAATAGTTTTCTTTAGCATAGTGTCTCTAAATATTACTGCTTATTCCATCAAAAGAATCCAGCTAATTTACCGTTGTGTATTATTGCATACAGAATCGCTTTAATGCGTACAGCGTACAGAATGCGTAATAGCGTACAGAATCACTTTAATGTTTTGATCAAAAAAGAAAGCTGTTGGATTTATAAACTTGGTAAGCTGAACACTGAGGGCTTGAATTTAACTATTGAGAACACATCGAAGTGATCGCACATGATATTCAGTGTTTCTATTTTATAAAGTTTGATTGTATGACATTTTTAGTTATTGTGTTTTAATACATGTTTTAATACTATTATTATTTGCTTTAAAAAAATTTTATTCTACTTTTATTTTATATGGATTTTAGGTCAATCATCTGAGAAAGTAAGTAATCCTCAATAATCATTCTTCTTTATGAATAATCTGAATGGAGCTTATAGTACAATGTGACATTGCTATCGGTGTAACATATGAGGTGTTTTATAGCACATTTTCACCACATTGTTTTTATTTGTATTGAGTGTTCAATTTATCTGTGTTTTGTATGTATATAATTCTACAAACTTGTTCAGGTTTAATTGAGCATTTCCAGAGTTGACCTGTTGCATAAAAAGGGTTAAATGAGTCTTAGATTGTAACAATGTGCTCATTAGCTAATTTCTGCTTATCAGGCACCATCCCCCATGCCCTTGTAACTCCCACCTGAGGAAGATGGCAATTTGCTGTTAAAACGGGTTGTGGATTATACTATTAAACAAGTAAATGAATATGGTGGACTACTTGATTAGTCCTATAATGTTAATCTCCAGCTGATTAAACAGTGATTTCATGAAAACTACACTGAGCAGCCCAGTAAGTGATATATCACTGGAATCAGGGTCTGTCTCTACATTATGCTGCTGTCAGATGAGATGGCAAAAACCTGGTGACAGTGACCCTTTATATCAGCGTTTCCCAAACTCCAGTCCTCACGGCCCTCAACAGGTCATGTTTTCAGGACCTACTTAGTTTTGAACAGGTGATTGAATCATTATCAAGGTATCTCCTGTGCAATACTAAGGAAATCCTGAAAACATGACCTGCTGTGGCTGTGAGGACTAGAGTTTGGGAAACACTGCTTTATATTGTGACCTTTTCCTATATATTTGTTCTGCTTTTTATAAATAATTTATTAATATTTATCCTTGCACAAAAATGGCAGTTATCATATTTTCTTCCTTGGATGCATGTGTGATTTCCATATTATTTCTGAAATATCCTCTTTTATCCAAAATGGTGCACGTAATCTTAGGACTTCAAGTGCGCATGTGCCAACCTTCCTTAAATTGATTATCTTCTATTGGCTTACCAACTATGATGACGTGCACACTACTGTTTATTGGTCACTTTATTCTCATAATAATACCTCTGTGGGTGAGTCATTCTTCTAATTATGTGAACAGATGTGCAGAACAACATATTGTTTATTCAATTCTGCATGTCATACACTATGTATATGCAAAAGGTGGATGCCATGCCTCACACAAAGAAACGGGTATTTTCGGAAGCATGGCACCCGCCTTTTGCTTTTGTTGTGCAGTTCCAATTTTCTTGCTCTAGATAGCTGTAAAATAGATGGTTGTATAGATAGACAGATACAGTAGATAGGTGATAGATAGATAGATAGATAGATAGATAGATAGATAGATAGATAGATAGATTTTCATCCATGTGTTTAATCATTTGTCATTGGATATATTTGTCTTGTGTTGCATCCCAGTGGCCACAGCTATGTTTTTACATGTAGAGTGAATAATTCATCATTCATCATAAATGGTCAACTGATTACTTGCACAAGCAAAACAGTGGGTGAAAACCTGGGGTTAGTCAAGCATCACAAAGATTCGAGTTAATGTGACATTCTGTTATGTTTAGGAATGGTGCGGTGTAACAGACCATGACTATTTCAACATCACCTGTGTGAATTGTAGTTTTATAGCTGTGCACAAGAAAATGTTTTTTACTGTAGAACATAAAGCTTCATTTTACAGTAGCTTTATTTCAGTTCACTGCAAGCAATATATGTAAAATATGCAGAAGCATATCCTGACGCTCCTAGGTTCCGATATAAAATGTAAACCAGATAATTCTGTCTACATGTACTATTTATCACACTGATGGCTCTTTAAATTGCACAGACATTTAAGGCTCTGAGGCACCAAAGACTAGTGAGAACAATACTTCAATTGATGCTGTTTCCTGAACATATATGTCACAGCAAATCTAATGTATTAAACAGACTTTAGGTATTTGTGTATGTGTGTGTATGTTGCCCACACATAGTCCCACCCTTTTCATAGCTCTGCCACTTCATGGATGAATATAACATCACCTCTCCATATAGCCCCACCCCTTCATAGCCCCCCCCTTCATAACTTCACAGCATTCATAGCCCTGCCCCCTTTATGTATGCATATAGCTTCTCCCCTCTGGGTAGCCTCGCCCCTTCATGGGGCATATGGCTCCACTCATTCTGTTTAGCCCCATAAGACTCTTGATTAAGAACCTGTTTACATATGTAATTGAAGCCACCATTTTGACAGAATATGCCAAAGGAAAGGATGTTTTCATACAAAGAATTCCAATCATTCCATCTGATTTGCCTTTTGAATTTAAACACCTCCAGTTTCCAATTCGACTGGCATTTGCAATGTCCATTAACAAGGCTCAGACACAGTTCTTGAAAGTAGTAGGAATCGATTTACAATCTCCATGCTTTTCTCATGGTCAACTTTACATGGCCTGTTTAAGAGTTGGAACTGCCAAATATCTGTTCACCTTTGCACCGAAAAGAAAAACCAAAAAGGATGTTTATCAAAAGGCTCTTGAATGAGTTGCAGATAAAATATTGTACATTAATTAGTTAATAATTTAGTTAATTTGCGCTGCAAATCTGTAGTATTGAATATGTTGTGAAATGTTTTTATGTGCAAATTAATCATTCTATTTTGTTATAACTAAGAACAATTAGTTACCATCCCGGGCAACGCTGGGCTCTTAAGCTAGTATTTCATATATATACTTCCAGACAGAATAGTCTAGTCAGCACGTGACTTCATGTTTGCAAATCACATACATGGTCATACACCTGCCGCTCCTACAGTCTGCATCAGAGAATACTCATAGCGCAGTGCGCACACTATAAGGATTCACCAGTTTGCAGTCACAGAGTGATTATAGAATTATACCATAAAACCGGACAATGCTTTTGAGGAATAGGCCTGAAAAGGACTTATAAAGAAACTAATTTTTTTGTCTTTCTTCATTTTATCAGCCTGGAGCTGTTTAGTTACTCACTGACATAATTGTTTGTGACTTTATTTTATAAAGGAATAATTGTATTATTTATCAGTTATGTTGTATGTTCATTTAAATAATTATGCAAAAGAAATAGAAGGGGTGCCAATTAGAGTTCAAATCCTCGGGGCACCAGTCTGCTTCACCGCCGCCGCTCCAGCGGTTTCTCCGGAAGCAACCATCACGTGATCCGTGACATCGGCAGAACTTCGTCACCGCAGGTCCTTTTGCTGTTGATCCCAGTCGCCCGGCAACCACAGGTCCTTCAGCCTTCGGTGTATGTTTCTAGGTGATATCACCTGAGGAAGACAAATAGACCGCTTTTGAATTTTCTACATTTAAACAATTATGTTAGGACCCTTTCACATCAGCGTTTTTTTCAAATCGCGGCAGATGCGGTGAAAAAAACGCATCTGCCGCGATTACCGCATACCGGCTGCACTTGCGGCGCGGTTGCGGTTTTTGCCATGCAAAGTATAGGCGGACTTGCGGCAGGTGCGGCAAGTGCGGTTTTGCACTTGCGGCAGGTGCGGCCGCGAAAAAAACCGCGGTCAGCAGCGGTTATTTTCGCGGCCGCACCTGCCGCAAGTGCAAAACCGCACTTGCCGCATCTGCCGCAAGTCCGCCTATACTTTGCATGGCAAAAACCGCAACCGCGCCGCAAGTGCAGCCGGTATGCGGTAATCGCGGCAGATGCGGTTTTTTCACCGCATCTGCCGCGATTTGAAAAAAACGCTGATGTGAAAGGGCCCTTATATATATAATTTTTTTCCATTGTTTATTTACACTAAATAATCTCTTGAATGAATTCTTCAGGTTATTGTGGTCATGTGGATACCTAATATGTGACTTTTTTTTTGTTTTAAGCTTTTATATAATGTATGCAAAATAAAAATATTTTTCAGATGTTTGGATTGTACATGGGAGCTAGCGTTTGTGTTTTTTGGTTGCTGCTTCATGCCTCGGGTGGCACCATGTATTGTCCTCCCCACAATTGGACTCCGTTTAGTTTATAAGTTTCAGGCTGAGCGCTACCTTTTCTATAATTAGGGCGTCGAATAAGGAATGCACATGTACAGTTGCAGTAGTCCCTTTCTTGGGATATTTATTAAAGTAATTCACTGTTCAATATAAAATTGTATTAAGCAATGGTTAATGCTAGAGTTAGAGTTTAAAAATCTACTGATTACAAATTCACAATCAAATTTAAATTAAAATGACAATTAAAATTAAAATTAAAAGCTGGTACAGTGTAGTGCACAATGAGTGGACTACTACAATATAGGTAGTTCTCTAACGGGTGTCCAAATTCATTCACGTATATAGCTATATTGGTTAATTTGGATTTTGTCTCGTGTATGGGTTTTTTGTAGTCGACTTCTAAAACAGATCTTGGGTGTTCTTAGGTGATCGTCATGGTGCTCTTCTGGGTCTTGTGTGGGTAACACCTTAAACGTTTGTTTCCAGTGGTGTTGCTAGGCTTGACTGCTCACTTCTTTCTGGGAACATTCTCCTTTTTCAATCTATTCAATCTAGGAGGAAGATTTAGTTGAACCTATAACAGGAACCAGTGTTTGTGATTTGTTTGTTTTATGTAGGCTGGTACTGACCTTTTATTGGGTTCTCTATATTCTTACCTTTTAGGGATGACTTCTAGGTCTTAACTGTCAGTTTTTGAAGAGTGTGTCATCTAAGGGTGTGACCGGTACTAGAAATCAGATTGGAATATTCTGTTAAAGTCCCCCTGTTTATGTTCATGACTTTTTATAAAACATTTTATTAACTTTTTTTATTAACTCCCAACAGATACTTACTTTTGTTGTCTAGGTCAGTGTTTCCCAACTCCTGTCCTCAAGGCACACCAACAGGTCATGTTTTCAGGATTTCCTTAGGATTGCACAGGTGTTAGTTTAATCACTTGCACAGGGGATAATTCCATCATCTGTCTAATGATAAGGAAATCCTGAAAACATGACCTGTTGGTGTGCCTTGAGGACTGGAGTTGGGAAACACTGGTCTAGGTGTTTGTGCTGGATTCAAGTGAGTTAGTGTCCACCAGCTAAAGGACACGCCATCTAGAACTGAATTGTTCTCGAAGTTATTACTGTTACACGTTGGTAGGTATGGTAGGATATCATAGAGTATTACTGAGTGTTAGTGTGTGATAAATAGATAGATACAATAGTTAGGTATGGTTTGTTCCTTTAAAAGACTTTACCACCCGTTGGCCGGTCAGCCTTAAGTTAAACATTTGTTTATTTGATAAGAGAACTCTTTAATTATTTTCTCTTTTCATTTGTTTTCTCCATTTTTTTTTACTCTCCCCTTCAATTGTCTGCCAGTGCTACAGCACCAGCCACAGCCACCGTGAACTCTTACCACTGGCCCAGTCGCTGAGTACTCAAGCCTGTTGTGTGCGACATTACTACCAACACTTAACTGTTCCTTACCCTACAGTATGTTGTTGGGCAGAACCTACCAAAAAACTGAGTGGCATGGTGGCTCAGTGGTTGGCACTGCAGATTTGCAGTGGCAAGGTCCTGGGTTCAATTCCCACCAAGGATAACATCTGCAAGGAATTTGTATGTTATACCTGTGTTTGCTTGGGTTTCCTCCCATATTTCAAATACATAAAGATAGGATGTCTAGATTGTGAGCCCCAATGGGGACAGTATTGCAAATGTATATAAAGTGCTATGGAATTAGTAGTGCTATAAAAATGAATAAATATTATATAACAGTTATATATTATTATACATTGATTATACATTACATTAACAAACATCACAATGCATTATGCATACCAGATTATACATTACTATACTTATCAAGGTACTACACATCTTATCTTATACCTATTTCAACACATTATCTTCACATTACAGTTCACATTATACAGGTTTGGCAATTTATATGTATAACACCTAAATAAAATGGGAATGGTTGGTGATATCAACTTTCTGTTTGTGGCACATTAGTATATGGGAGGGGGAAAACTTTTCCAGTTAGGTGGTGACTATGGTGGCCATTTTGAAGGTGGCCAATTTGGATCCAACTTTATTTTTTTCAATAGGAAGAGGGTCATCAAACATATTGAAAATTTCCTAAGAAAAACAATGGTGTGCTTGATTTTAACGTACCTTTATTCTTTCATAAGTTATTTACAAGTTTATGACCACTTATAAAATGTGTTCAAGGAGCTGCCCATTGTGTTGTATTGTCAATGCAACTTTCTTCTCCCACTCCTGACACACTGATAGCAACACCGCAGAAGAAATGCTAGCACAGGCCTCCAGTATCTATTGTTTCAGATGCTGCACAGCTCGTATCTTCACAGCATAGGCAATTGCCTTCAGATGACCTGAAAGATAAAAGTCTAAGGGGGTCAAATTGGGAGACCTTGGTGGTCATTCAATTGGCCCATGACAACCAATTCACTATCCAGGAAACTGTTCATGTAGGAATGCTCAGACCTGACACCCATAATGTGGTGGTGCACAATCTTGCTGGAAAAAGTCAGGGAACGTGCCAGTTTCAGTGCTAAAAGAGGGCAACACATCGTCATGTAGCAATTTCAGATATCCAGTGGCATTCCATTGATGAAGAATGACCCCAATATCTTTTTACCCCATATACCACACCATACCATCAATTTTTGAGTTCCAACAGTCTCGGAGGGATCTATCCACTGTGGGTTAGTGTCAGACCTATAGCAGTGGTTTTGTTTGTTAACTTCATCATTCACAAAAAAGTTTGCCTCATCACTGAACATAATGTTTTGTCAAAACTGAGGGTACTGATCCAATTTTTGTTTTGCCCATTCTGCAATTTCAGTGCGCCGATCTGGGTCATCCTCGTTGAGATGCTGGAGCTGCTGGATTTTGTAAGGGTGCCATTTATGAGTACCTAATATCCACTGAAGGGATGTTCGACTGATGCCACTTTCCAGTGACATGTGGTGTGTGCTACGCTGTGGGCTCTTGCTGAATGACAGCTAGGACAGCCACTGATGTTTCTTCATTAGTGACAGTTTTCTTGCTTCCACATTTTGGCAAATCCAACACTGAACCTGTTTCATGAAATTTGGCATGCAGTTTTCTAACTGTAGTAAGGGAGATGAGTGGTCTCGTAGGGTGTCTTGTAGGGATGAGCGAGTACCGCAATATTCGGACTCGCTATACTCGCAACGAGTAGGTCCCAGGACTCGGTACTCGTTGAGAGTATAGCGAGTCCAATTACTTTCGCAGTGTTTCTATAGATACACTGCGAATGTACCCTAAAAGTGAATTAAAGTTGTTCAAAATAATAAAATTACATACTCACCTGTCCGACGCCTACACCGGGACCGTCCCAGAAGACCTGCAATCACCGGACAAGGACCTGTGATTTCCAGCCAATCAGGCTGATTTCCAGCCAATGGCCGGTAGCGATCTGGAAAATCAGATGACGACACGTCACAACCATGTGATCGCTAGCGGCCACCTAATTGGCCACATTGCAAGGTCCTAGGTGTACTGCCAGGACCT
Organism: Allobates femoralis; assembly: GCA_033576535.1. Classification (NCBI taxonomy): domain Eukaryota; kingdom Metazoa; phylum Chordata; class Amphibia; order Anura; family Aromobatidae; genus Allobates; species Allobates femoralis. The sequence continues at coordinate 271,429,185 of JARQOC010000004.1, read as the reverse complement.
TGCAATCTGGCCAATCAGGTGGCCACTAGCGATCACGTGGTTGTGACGTGTTGTCCATCTGATTGGCCAGAATGCTACCGGCCATCTGATTCCCTGGAAATCACAGGTCCTTGTCCGGTGATCGCAGGTCTTCTGGGACGGTCCCGGTGCAGGCGTCGGAAAGGTGAGTATGTAATTTTATTATTTTGAACAACTTTTATTCACTTTTAGGGGGACTTTCACAGTGTATCTATAGATACACTGCGAAAGTAATCGGACTACTCGCTATTCCCGAGTAATCATAAGATACTCGCAGAGTAGCGAGTACCCGAATACCGCTACTATTCAGTGAGTTCCAAATAGTAGTGAGTATACTCGCTCATCCCTAGTGTCTTGCATTGAAATCTGTTGCAATGACCTGGGTACTGTGTTCACCAGACATCAACACAATTTCTATCCGCTCCTCCCGTGTTAACCTCTGCGACATGTCAATGGCTGTAAACTAAGAGAAACGTGTACATTAACTCATGAAAGAATAAAGTAACGTTAAAACCAAGCACATCATTGTTTTCCTTAGGAAATTCTCAATAAGTGTGGTGTGTCACATGACCCTCTTCCCATTGTAAAAAATAAAGTTGGATCCAAAATGGCCAACTTAAAAATGACCACCATGGTCACCACCCATCTGGGAAAGTTTTCCCCCTCTCATATACTAATGTGCCACAAACAGGAAATTGATATCACCAACCATTCCCATTTTATTTAGGTGTATCCATATAATTGGCCCACCTTGTACATTATTTACATAGATGCATATCACTGCATCACTGTAAATAATTTCATATTATTTACAGAGCTATAATGCACATTGCAATACAATGGTGTAATTGGAGTCATCAGGGATGGACGTGACTACCAGTTTACCTCAATTCACATTCAGTGCATATATGGGGTTCCATAGTCTGGAGCACTGTCCATTAGTCAGTCAGACTGGCCCACTCTGTCCTCTTTTGCTGGACTGACAGACTCTCTTCTGGATTTGGCGATCTACCTGTTCATAGGTGTTTCACAGAGCATCTAATTTACATAGCACTCTAAAGACACTTAACTACAAATTGCATTATTATTCTTAGAGCAAACCATACTATAGGTACATATAAACTTCCTTTAAGTGCAATGAGATCACAAGATACAATTGACCCTGAGCTTCCATTATCTGAATTTTGTTATTATTATTATTACTAGCTGTGAGCCCGATGCAAATGCATCGGGATTCTAGAATGTGCATTAATTTGATTATAGTAGTTATAGCTGGTGTGAGGACTTTTCGGGGGGGTGTGAATAGTTTTTGGGGAGTCCCATACTTTTTTTGGGGGGTCCCATACTTTTTTGGGGGGGTCACATACTTTTTTGGGGGGGTCACATACTTTTTTTGGGGGGTCACATACTTTTTTTGGGGGGGGGTCACATACTTTTTTTGGGGGGTCACATACTTTTTTTGGGGGTCACATACTTTTTTTGGGGGGTCAGAGACTTTTTTGGGGGGGTCACATACTTTTTTTGGGGGGTCACATACTTTTTTTGGGGGGTCCAATACTTTTTTGGGGGGTCACATACTTTTTTGGGGGGGTCACATACTTTTTTGGGGTCACATACTTTTTTGGGGGGTCACATACTTTTTTTGGGGGGGCACATACTTTTTTGGGGGTCACATACTTTTTTGGGGGGGTCAGATACTTTTTTGGGGGGGTCACATACTTTTTTGTTTTGTCACATACTTTTTTGGGGGGGTCACATACTTTTTTGGGGGGTCACATACTTTTTTTGGGGGGTCCAATACTTTTTTTGGGGGGTCCAATACTTTTTTTTGGAGGTCACATAGTTTTTTGGGGGGTCACATACTTTTTTGGGGGGGTCACATACTTTTTTTGGGGGGTCACATACTTTTTTTGGGGGGGTCACATACTTTTTTGGGGGGGGTCACATACTTTTTTTGGGGGGGTCACATACTTTTTTTGGGGGTCACATACTTTTTTTGGGGGGTCACATACTTTTTTTGGGGGGTCACATACTTTTTTGGGGGGTCACATACTTTTTTGGGGGTCACATACTTTTTTTGGGGGGTCACATACTTTTTTGGGGGGGTCACATACTTTTTTGGGGGGGTCACATACTTTTTTGTTTTGCCACATACTTTTTTGGGGGGGTCACATACTTTTTTGGGGGGTCACATACTTTTTTTGGGGGTCACATACTTTTTTTGGGGGGTCACATACTTTTTTGGGGGGGTCACATACTTTTTTGTTTTGTCACATACTTTTTTGGGGGGTCACATACTTTTTTGGGGGGTCACATACTTTTTTTGGGGGGTCCAATACTTTTTTTGGGGGGTCCAATACTTTTTTTTGGAGGTCACATAGTTTTTTGGGGGTCACATACTTTTTTGGGGGGGTCACATACTTTTTTTGGGGGGTCACATACTTTTTTTGGGGGGGTCACATACTTTTTTTGGGGGGTCACATACTTTTTTGGGGGGGTCACATACTTTTTTGTTTTGTCACATACTTTTTTGGGGGGGTCACATACTTTTTTGGGGGGTCAGATACTTTTTTTGGGGGGTCCAATACTTTTTTTGGGGGGTCCAATACTTTTTTTTGGAGGTCACATAGTTTTTTGGGGGGTCACATACTTTTTTGGGGGGATCACATACTTTTTTTGGGGGGTCACATACTTTTTTTGGGGGGGTCACATACTTTTTTGGGGGGGTCACATACTTTTTTTGGGGGGGTCACATACTTTTTTTGGGGGGGTCACATACTTTTTTTGGGTGGTCACTTGGGTAATATTTTTTGGGGGGGTCACATACTTTTTTTGGGGGGGTCACATACTTTTTTTGGGGGGTCACATACTTTTTTTGGGGGGGGGTCAATACTTTTTTGGGGGGTGCAATACTTTTTTTGGGGGGTCTAATACTTTGGGGGGGTCCAATACTTTTGGGGGGTCCAATACTTTTTGGGGCGCGTTCAATACTTATTGGGGCTGAGTGCTCGCAATGGCCGCTTATTATTAGCATTAATCTTATTATTATTAGCATTAATAGCATAATTATTAGCATTAATAGCATAATTATTAGCATTATTAGCATTATTATTAGCATTAATAGCATAATTATTAGCATTAATATCATTATTATTAGCAGTAATATAATTATTATTAGATTTTTTTTTTAATTATTATTTTTTGTAATATTTTATAATTTTTAATTTTTTTTTTTATTATTTTTTTTATAATTTTTTAATTATTTTTAAATAATTTTATTATAAAATTTATTATTTATTTTAAGTGAGACCAGTTCTCCTTCTGGTCCGCTAAAAGGCTGGGCTGATTAGCATATATTTATTTTTTTTATTATTATTTTTATTTAATTTTTTATTATTTTTTTATTATTATTTTTTATTATTTTTTAATTCTTTTAAATTCTTTTATTTATTATTTAATTTATTATTTATTTTAAGTGAGACACAGTTCTCATTGTGGTCCGCCAAAAGGGCTGAGCTGATTAGCATATATTTATTTTTTTATTATTATTTTTATTTAATTTTTTATTATTTTTTTATTATTATTTTTTATTATTTTTTAATTCTTTTTAAATTATTTTATTTATTATTTAATTTATTATTTATTTTAAGTGAGACAGAGTTCTCATTGTGGTCCGCCAAAAGGGCTGAGCTGATTAGCATATATTTATTTTTTTATTATTATTTTTATTTAATTTTTTATTATTTTTTTATTATTATTTTTTATTATTTTTTAATTCTTTTTAAATTATTTTATTTATTATTTAATTTATTATTTATTTAAAGTGAGACACAGTTCTCATTGTGGTCCGCCAAAAGGGCTGAGCTGATTAGCATATATTTATTTTTTTTATTATTATTTTAATTTAATTTTTTATTATTTTTTATTATTATTTTTTATTATTTTTTAATTCTTTTTAAATTATTTTATTTATTATTTAATTTATTATTTATTTTAAGTGAGACACAGTTCTCATTGTGGTCCGCCAAAAGGGCTGAGCTGATTAGCATATATTTATTTTTTTTATTATTATTTTAATTTAATTTTTTATTATTTTTTTATTATTATTTTTTATTATTTTTTAATTCTTTTTAAATTATTTTATTTATTATTTATTTTATTATTTATTTTAAGTGAGACAGAGTTCTCATTGTGGTCCGCCAAAATGGCTGAGCTGATTAGCATATATTTTATTTTTTTATTATTATTTTTATTTAATTTTTTATTATTTTTTTATTATTATTTTTTATTATTTTTTAATTCTTTTTAAATTATTTTATTTATTATTTATTTTATTATTTATTTTAAGTGAGACAGAGTTCTCATTGTGGTCCGCCAAAATGGCTGAGCTGATTAGCATATATTTTATTTTTTTATTATTATTTTTATTTAATTTTTTTATTATTTTTTTATTATATTTTTTATTATTTTTTAATTCTTTTTAAATTATTTTATTTATTATTTATTTTATTATTTATTTTAAGTGAGACAGAGTTCTCATTGTGGTCCGCCAAAATGGCTGAGCTGATTAGCATATATTTTATTTTTTTATTATTATTTTTATTTAATTTTTTATTATTTTTTTATTATTATTTTTTATTATTTTTTAATTCTTTTTAAATTATTTTATTTATTATTTATTTTATTATTTATTTTAAGTGAGACAGAGTTCTCATTGTGGTCCGCCAAAATGGCTGAGCTGATTAGCATATATTTTATTTTTTTATTATTATTTTTATTTAATTTTTTATTATTTTTTTATTATTATTTTTTATTATTTTTTAATTCTTTTTAAATTATTTTATTTATTATTTAATTTATTATTTATGTTAAGTGAGACAGTTCTCATTCAGGTCCGCTATTTTTCCCATTGACATACATTAGCGGTGTGTCGGCGATTTTATGGCCGGCCACCTGGTTCTATTTGTCGGCCGTAAAATCGCGGACACACCGCTAATACATGTCTATGGGCAGTGAGCCCGATTTCGGATTGGGCGCCGACCAATCAGAATTCGAGCTCAATGAGGGGCTCTTCTGATTGGCTGAGGGCAGTACACAGCGACCAATCAGAAGAGCCGCTCATATCTCATTGAGATACAATGGCGGATTTGTCGTCCATTGTACCTGAATGAGAAGAGAAGAGGACGTCGGAGCTGGAAGAAGACAGAAGATCCCCGGGGCCGGACGAAGAGGACGCCTGGCCGGACGAAGAGGACGCCTGGCCGGACGGACGATCAGATGACTAAGAAGACATGTAAGTATGTGCGGACATGGGGGGGGCTGTGTGGACATTAGTGGGGGTCGGCTGTGCGGACATGGGGGGTTTTTCGGACATTGATGGGGGCGGGCTGTGCGGGCATGGGGGTGGGCTGTGCGGGCATGGGGGTCGGCTGTGCGGGCATGGGGGTCGGCTGTGCGGGCATGGGGGTCGGCTGTGCGGACATGGGGGTGGGCTGTGCGGACATGGGGGTGGGCTGTGCGGGCATGGGGGTCGGCTGTGCCTACATGGGGGTCGGCTGTGCGGGCATGGGGTCGGCTGTGCGGGCATGGGGGTCGGCTGTGCGGGCATGGGGGTCGGCTGTGCGGACATGGGGGTGGGCTGTGCGGACATGGGGGTGGGCTGTGCGGACATGGGGGTGGGCTGTGCGGACATGGGGGTGGGCTGTGCGGGCATGGGGGTCGGCTGTGCGGGCATGGGGGTCGGCTGTGCGGGCATGGGGGTCGGCTGTGCGGACAGGGGGGTGGGCTGTGCGGACATTGATGTGGGCGGGCTGTGCGGACATGGGGGTGGGCTGTGCGGGCATGGGGGTCGGCTGTGTAGACATGGGGGTGGGCTGTGCGGACATTGATGTGGGCGGGCTGTGCGGACATTGCTGGGGGTGGGCTGTGCGGACATGGGGGTCGGCTGTGCGGACATGGGGGTCGGCTGTGGGGACATTGATGGGGGCGGGCTGTGCGGACATGGGGGGGGGTGGCGAATTGTGTGTAGCGGGGAGCGGAGGCGGCAATGCCGCCTCGGCTCCATGGTCCCCGGGGAGCGAATTGCGGCTCAGGCAGCGACTCGCAATGGCCTCGCGGCCATTGCTCGCGCTACCTGAGCGGTAAATCGCTAAGGTTGTAGCCGGGGCTGTGGATGGATTTTGGGCCAGCGGCTCGCAATGGGCCAGCGACTCGCAATGGCCTCGCGGCCATTGCTCGCGCAGCATTGGGCGCTTCGCGCCCAATGTTAAATTCGTATCCACATGACCACGCCGGAAGTAGCGCGCGGAGGGGCGCTTTTCCGATTCGCGATTATATAATAGATAGCTTCATTTATCCCATGGTGCTTTACATGTGGAAAGAGGCATACATAGACAAGTACAATAAACATGAGCAATACAAGGCACACACAAGTACAGAAGGAAAGAGGACCCTGCCCGCAAGGGCTCACAGTCTACAAGGGATGGGTGAGGATACACTAGGAGAGGGTAAAGCTGGTTGTGAGGTGGTTCAGTAGACTGAGGATCATTGCAGGGGTAGGCTTGTCAGAAGAAGTGGGTCTTCAGGTTCTTTTTGAAGGTTTCTATGGTGCGCGAGAGCCTGATGTGTTGGGGAAGAGAGTTCCAGAGTATGGGGGAAAAATCTTGTATGCGATTGTGGGAAGAAGAGATAAGAGGGGAGTTGAGAAGGAGATCTTGAGAGGATCGAAAGTTGCGTGTAGGTAAGTACCAGGAGACCATGTCACAGATGTATGGAGGAGACAGGTTGTGGATGGCTTTGTATGTCATAGTTAGGGTTTTGAGCTAGAGCCTCTGAACAATAGGAAGCCAGTGAAGGGCTTGGCAAAGAGGAGAGACTGCAGAATAGATGGATTGGTGCATTAGCCGGGCGGCAGAGTTTAGGATAGTTTGGAGTGGTGCAATAGTGCTAGAGAGGAGGACAGAGAGTAGGAGGTTGCAATAGTCGAGGCAAGAGATGATTAGGGCATGCACAAGTGTAGTTTCTTGGTAAAGGAATGTGTGAATATTTTTGAGTTGGAGTCGGCAGGAGGTGGCAAGGGTTTGGATCTGTGACTTGAAAGAGAGGGCGGAGTCGATGATCACAAAGCATGCTGTGGAAAGTGAGAGTAATAAATACATATATGTTTGAGAACTGATAATTATACAGTATTTGTAATCATTTTTTATAGATCTACTTTGAACATAGCTCTGTTATACCCTTTGAATGTGATGCTAGCTAAAATAAATTTGATGGTTGAACATGCATTTTTATTGTCATACTTTAAGTTTCCAGATATCTAACAATATTTGAACAACTTTATTTTTCTTAACAGCAAATGAAGTGGAATGGTTGAACTTGCCATCTAATTTATTTGTTAATGGCTAATTTCTATCGACGACAGTGATATTATTTGACATTTATTTTATGCTAGCTGTAGTACCCGGCTATGCCCGGGTTAATAAATAACTGATGTTAGCTATAACAAAATAGAATTTGAATACGTCATATTAATGACCTGTAGGAAAATAGAAGCTGAGCTGTGATTGATTGCTATAGGCAGCCTGATAAATCTCCAGCCAACAGTAAACCCTCCCCCTGGCCCGGCAGTATATGTTACCTCACACATACACATAATAGACAGCTCATGGGACTGACATCTGCCTTAATTCCCTATATGGCACATGTGTTGCACATTGGCTGTTTTTAGTCAGATGTTTATATTTGGACATTAAAGATAGCACACGTATGAGGCCAGTTGTGTGAGGTGATTTGTGCACATCTGTGTCTGTCTGTGTGGTGTGTGTGTCCCTGGGGTGTGTGTATGTGTGTGTCCCTGTGGGGTGAGTGCATGTGTCCCTATAGGGTGTGTATGTGTATGTGTCTCTGTTGGAGGGGTCTGTGTGGTGTGTGTCTCTGTTGTGTGCGTCTCTTTGTGGTGTGTGTGTGTCCCTGTGGGGTGAGTGCATGTGTCCCTATAGGGTGTGTATGTGTGTGTGTCCCTGTGGGGGGGGTCTGTGTGGTGTGTGTGGTCTTTTTGTGGAGTGTGTGTGTGTGTGTCCCTGTGGGGTGAGTGCATGTGTCCCTATAGGGTGGCTATGTGTGTGTGTCCCTGTGGGGGGGGTCTGTGTTGTGTGTGTCTGTGTTGTGTGTGTGTCTCTTTGTGGTGTATGTGTGTGTGTCTCCCTGTGGGGTGAGTGCATGTGTCACTATAGTGTGCGTGTGTCCCCTTGGGTGTGTGTGTGTGTGTCTCTGTGTTGTGTGTGTCTCATTGTGGTGTGTGTGTGTCCCTGTGGGGTGAGTGCATGTGTCCCTATAGGGTGTGTATGTGTGTGTGTCCCTGTGGGGGGGGGTCTGTGTGGTGTGTGTGTGTCTTTTTGTGGAGTGTGTGTGTGTGTGTCCCTGTGGGGTGAGTGCATGTGTCCCTATAGGGTGGCTATGTGTGTGTGTCCCTGTGGGGGGGGTCTGTGTTGTGTGTGTCTGTGTTGTGTGTGTGTCTCTTTGTGGTGTATGTGTGTGTGTCTCCCTGTGGGGTGAGTGCATGTGTCACTATAGTGTGCGTGTGTCCCCTTGGGTGTGTGTGTCTCTGTGTTGTGTGTGTCTCATTGTGGTGTGTGTGTGTCCCTGTGGGGTGAGTGCATGTGTCCCTATAGGGTGGCTATGTGTGTGTGTCCCTGTGGGGGGGGGGTCTGTGTTGTGTGTGTGTCTGTGTTGAGTGTGTGACTCTTTGTGGTGTATGTGTGTGTCTCCCTGTGGAGTGAGTGCATGTGTCGCTATATGGTGCGTGTGTCCCCTTGGGGGTGTGTGTGTCTCTGTGTTGTGTGTGTCTCTTTGTGGTGTGTGTGTGTGTGTGTGTTTCCCTGTGGGGTGAGTGCATGTGTCCCTATAGGGTGTGTGTGTGTCCCTGTGGGGGGGGGGGTGTGTGTCTCTTTGTGGTGTGTGTGTGTTTGTTCGGGTGCGTGGTGAGTATCCAATGTTGGGGCTGCACCTTAGCGACTATACACTTGCTGTTACTCTTTGTGTGCGTGTGGTGTGTATACATGTCCCCGTGCGTGGTGAATATCTCATGTTGTGGCCCCACCTTAGTGACTATATGCTGGTATGTGCTGTTAGTCTTTGGTGCTATCATTAAGCCCCTCTCATTCACAACTGTCAACTGGTAACTGTCACTTTTTCCACATTATGTAGATAGGGGCAAAATTGTTTGGTGAACTGGAACGCGCAGAGTTAAAATTTCGCCTCACAACATAGCCTATGACGCTCTCAGGGTCCAGATGTGTGACTGTGCAAAATTTTGTGGCTGTAGTTGCGACGGTGTAGATGCCAATCCCGGATATACACACATACACACACACATACACACACATACACACATTCAGCTTTATATATTAGATTTAGGTCCAGAAAGTCATCCAAGCCATACACTGCTGAAGGGGAATATCTCAGTAGGCATTATTTCAGTTTTGCCAGTAATGTTTCTTAAACTTAGGTAGACATTATGAGCCAAGTTCAGTTGAGCGTAAGGAAAATTGTCTAACTGTCATCCAGAAAAATCTGATAAATTTCATCTGTGATCCATCCGTTCATCATGCTTATATTTCTTTTTGTAAAACTGTATGACATCAGTTTTTATACACCGGCATTTAATAAAATTTGCAAGATTAAATAGTTTCCTGTGTTAATGATTGCAATGTATCAATAAAATTTGGATGCAATATGGATGATTGGTATGGTATGCAAGATTTTGGCACACCCACAGATTCATCCAAAATATTGAAGAGATTAGTGCATGCTGACACTGTGTGTGGCTATAATAATAATGATAATGTGGCACTCATCCTAGTCTGCTTAAACACAAATTTAACATTAAACAAAGGTAAGCGGCACAATTCAATAGCTTATAGAAATATAGACATTGGAATTCTCATTGTAGCAAATTGAGATACTTAGCATTAAAGAAGTGGCCAGTTCATAATCCACCCAGTTGCCAACGTTGAGGCGTATCTCATTGTAAAGACATACTGATAGGATATTTACATTGTGAGCTCCAAGAGAGACAGCATTACTCATGTATGTAAAGTGCTTTTGAATTAATAGCGCTATATAAATGAATAATTATTATTATTATTATTATTATCTTGTAAGTGGGTCCTACGCTAGTCACTGTGCCTATGTCTTACTAGGTCTTTCCTCTACTGGCATCTAATATAAGAGAACACTGGAGAC
>JARQOC010000004.1:271341529-271418825 GCA_033576535.1 Allobates femoralis | reverse complement strand
TACGAGACTATAAACTTTTTTATACAGCTACTTTATTAGAAATCCCTTACTGTAGTCGGTAAGCCTCATACTCTCCAATTCCTAAGCAATTCTTAGGCCTTAACCTTTTCTTTGGCAGTCTAGGATTTCCCTGTGGTTTACCATCAAAGTGCTAGTATTGCCTGTCGGTTTTATTTTTCAGGTTGTTCGGTGCCAGCAGCTCTAAACAAGTCAGATATATTTTAGCAAACAATTTTACAATACAAAGGCTCTTGTTCGGGAGAAATCAAGCTGCCTTCAGTATTTTCTTGCATCCAAAGAATCTAATAATACATATACAGTGCAAGTAGAACATGTCAGACAGAATAACTATCTCTTTTTCATGGTAATTATGGAATTTGTAATAAGAAATCAATTGATGCATATACAATCTTCACAAGTTGAAGCTAATTTCATCCTGTGTTCATATTTTATTAGAAAATTGTTTTGACTGTCAGATGAACAAGATAATTAAAAAAACACCAAAAGATGCAAATAATCAAAATGTTGAGCGGCTTCCACAACTATGGAAGCTGGATCAATATTGGTATTTAGATTATTTTCTATGCTCCGAGCTTTCTGCATGAAGACTCACTGAAGCATTGAAAGTATCTCACCTTCTTAATTAGACAGGTGGAAGTAGCATCAAGTGAATAAACAACCTTCCATAAGCTGGTGCACAAAATGCCTACAAGGAATCCAAAAAAAATCAGGCAACAACATGTCATAGTAAGAAGCTCCCCCATGCAGGTGCAAGTGCGCTAAATCACCGGTGAAGAAGCCTAGCAGTGCTGAAGGGCTCCAAACGGCAGGTATCCAGGTTGACGAAAAGGAACTTCACTTGTCAGAGGAGTGGCAAGTAAGGATTGAATGGCTTGACTGAAAGGAAGCTCAGTTTTGGGAAGATTTACTTTCAGGTATAGAGGGCATGATGGTATAGATAATGGACAGGTGTTTTCTTGTAGTGCAGGGATGATGCCAGGAGAAGATATCTATAATTGGTTGTCATCAGCATACAGATGGCACTGAAAGCCAAATCCACAAATTGTTTATCCAATAGAGGATTTGTAGAGAAAAAACAGGAGGACCTAGGTCTGACCATTGAGGAATTCTAACATTAAAGCTAGGTACTTGCATTGTGATCCTAGCATGAAGGAACCATTAAAAACTTAGAAATTTCTGCCGCCTCATTTAAAGCCCCATAGTAACCCGCTGTTTACCTTAGCAGCCAGCCGCACACAAGGCCCCAGGATGTGCGCTTTATAACAGCGCACAAGAAACATGTCCTGAGGCGTTTTCCTGTGTGCTGTCCATAAGTGCGCATCCTGGGACTTTGTGTGTGGCCGGCTGCAAAGGTAAACAGCGGGTTACTATGGAGCTCCGTTGCTTGGCAGCGCATAGTGTTAACGCTATGCGCTGTGGCGGAAATTTCTAGGTTTTTAACGGTTCCGTAATGCTAGGGGTCACAACGCATGTGTGACCCTAGCCTATGAGGGAAAAAATTAAGAAAGCTCAGCAAATTAGAAACTGATAGAATAATCAGAGCAATAGTAGGAAGTGAACCAAGTGAAAAGTGGTATACAGCATATTTGAAAGAGTATGGAAAACTACCAGAAGAGCGAGAGGTTAAATATTTTAGTTTGGTGAATTGTGATTGGTGAGGAGATAAACTGAAGGAGCTGAGAGGGAATAGGGTCACTGATGCAAGTAGCAAGGAGAGAATAAAAGATGAGCTTAGGTCTATCTATGATTGGTTCAGAGATGGATAGTGTACTTGATGAAGTGAGAAACTAAGACGATGCTGGCTATTAGGAGTTTGGGAGACAATTTCTTGTTGAATATTATCACTTTTTAATTGAAATAAGGGCTAGCTCAATCAGTGGTGAGTTGTTTTTTTTGCCAAGCGAATATTAATGTGATAGGTATAGAGTTTATTAGAGGTGATCAGCTAGAAAATAACAGTTCATAGCTGAAGCTTGTAATCTTGTTTGTGAACTGACCCATTTCTTTTGAACTGCAGCTCAGATTACAGAATGGTTTGTTCAGTGTTGGTTGAAATATGTTCAACCGTCTGAGTAAGGAAATGAGATTTAGATTTCTGATGAGTAATATGAAACTTTTTAGTGTTAAAGTTATTTGAATTTTACCATTTTTGAAATGTGAAATTACAATTTAGAAAAAGAAAAAAAGATGTTGCATAATGGATAACTATATTGTTTATACATATTGAAGTAGATTTCAGAATTAGTTTTTTTTTATATAGATTTCAATGTGCTCATTGCACAACCAGTACAGTTCAACTAGAATTTATAAGACTTTTTCAGGATTCCCAATATTGTTTGTTTTTTCACCATTTTGGCTGCTTTTCCGGTCAATTATTATTTATAATTTGTGTCATGTTTATTCAAGCCTTTGCATTATTTAATGGTATTGTCATAATGGTCTGACTTACCTGGGAGACTTGTGACTAGTTTTGGACCTCTGTCTCATGTCTAATGTATAGTGAGACTTCATATTAAACGTGCTTTTTACCTTTGGGAATTGAGAAGTTAATGTCAGTCTCCGCTGCCAGCAAGATAGCTAGTTGTTGTCCAGACGTGGCCACTCTCTGATTACTCTTTCCCCTATATTCAGTCACATGGTTCAAGCATCCTTTGCTGGTAATTGAACTTATTCTGGCCAAAGCTTCCTGAGGTGAAGGAAGCTTTCTGGAGAACCTCCTGTTGCTAAGCCGTCTGCTGTCTGGGAGAAGTAGTGGCAGGCGTGACTAGTCCTCCTGCCAGACAATCCCTATTGAGGGTTAACATCAGGGCAGTTAGGGCTTAAGGTATCCTGCTCGGCGACGAGTTGAAAGAACTCATATAGGGATGGTAGGGAGATCAGGGCACAGCCGCAGGTGAGTGCAGAAGGTCACCTCTCCCCCATTTCCTTTGAGCAGGACTGGTGTCTCCATGTCTGTTGTTTTGTGGGTAGTGCGCTGGACATAGTAGGTCCTTGCTCACTGTCACGCACGTCCACTGGATGCTCCTCACATCCGGCATGACAGGTATGCTTTGATAGTTTTATGCATTCAAAAGACTAGTCAGCCGCACTTACCACAGAAGATATTTGTGCTTTTATTCAGAGTCCAACAACAAAGTTCATGGACAATTCAAGTGGGGGAGGGGGACCAGGACCCGTCGAAGCCATCGTCCACCGTGACTGCACTCCCCCTCTTGAATTGTCTATAGACTTTGTTGTTCGACTCTGAATAAAAGCACAAAGATCTTCTGTGGTGAGTGCCGCTGACTAGTCTTTTGAATACATATGATTATTTGTGGAATCAGTGTGCAACACCTTTAGATGGCGCTGAAAAGGTCACAACTATAGTGCCTATACCTATTTACACCATATAGTGCCCAGTAACCTCTAATATTGGATTGTTTGATAGTTTGGTTTACTTTAATTTCGTATTTCCAAGTACCTCCCTCGTCTTTTTCTGATGTCTTAACCTACATTTTCTCATTACCTTTTACCGTATTTTTCGCATTATAAGACGCACTTTTATGCACCCAAATTTTGGGGGAAAATAGGGGGTGCGTCTTATAATGTGAAAGTACAATGTGTGCTGTATGGGGAGGGGGGTGCTAGGGCAGCTCAGGAGCGGTGTCCGGGGGCTGTCAGGTGGATGGAGGAGGCTGCAGCTGCGGCCCGGTGGTCACGTGGGGCCACTCATTATCTCCTGTAATATTCACTGCTTCCCGCTGTCAATCACTAGCGGGAGCAGCGCATATTACAGGGGTGAATGGAGCGGCCCGTAGCTCAGCGGCGGCAGCGCCATGTGAACAGCCAGTGCTTTCCACACTTCCTTTGAGTGGAAAGCACTGACTATCCCGGCGATAGAGGATCATACTCCCCTCTCTTCATCTTCCCTGCTGCCCGTGCTATCCCCGATGACTCTGTGCGGTCCCAGCATCCGGATCATGTGAACGTCGCTGCAGAGTGACTTCATGCCGCGCGCTGCTCACAGTACCCGAATGCTGGGACCGCACAGAGTCATCGGGGATAGCGCGGGCAGCAGGGAAGATGGAGAGAGGTGAGTATGATATTGTTTATTATTTTTGTAGCTGTGCACTCTGTGGGGGCTCAGTGTGCCAGCCACAAAGGGGGACAGTGTGCCAGCCACAAAGGGGGACAGTGTGCCAGCCACAAAGGGGGACAGTGTGCCAGCCACAAAGGGGGACAGTGTGCCAGCCAAAAAGGGGGACAGTGTGCCAGCCAAAAAGGGGGACAGTGTGCCAGCCACAAAGGGGGACAGTGTGCCAGCCACAAAGGGGGACTGTGTGCCAGCCACAAAGGGGGACAGTGTGCCAGCCACAAAGGGGGACAGTGTGCCAGCCAAAAAGGGGGACAGTGTGCCAGCCAAAAAGGGGGACAGTGTGCCAGCCAAAAAGGGGGACAGTGTGCCAGCAAAAAAGGGGGACAGTGTGCCAGCAGGGAGGGGGACAGTGTGCCAGCAAAAAAGGGGGACAGTGTGCCAGCAGGGAGGGGGACAGTGTGCCAGAAGGAAGGGGGACAGTGTGCCAGAAAAAGGGGGGACAGTGTGCCAGCAGGGAGGGGGACAGCGTGCCAGTAGGAAGGGGACAGCGTGCCAGCAGGAAGGGGGCAGCGTGCCAGCAGGAGGAAGGGAGGCAGTGTGCCAGCAGATGGGTACAGTGTGCCAGCATAAGGGGACAGTGTGCCAGCAGAGGGGGGCAGTGTGCCAGCAGAGTGGGACAGTGTGCCAGCAAAGGGGCTATGTGTAACAGCACGGGGTATATATATACCAGGATGGGGGGTTAATTTATCAGAATGGGGGACATATATGGTATATGATTTGTAAGATGGACACTGGCATTATAAGATGGACCCCATTTAACATTAAAAATTATTTTTTTCTCTTTTCCTTCACCAAATTTGGGGGTGCGTCTTATAATCAGGTGCGTCTTATAAAGCGAAAAATACGGTAATTACAAACTGATGTGATATCTTTATAATGTTTTTGTAAATGTATTCTGCTTACTAATTTTGCATCTATTTGCATACATTTTGTTGATTATTACAGTAGTTTAAAAACCTGTAATATTTTTCTAGAGATTGAAAATGTTAGTTTACAAAGCTCATGTGCAAGTTGAGTAATGTATTGTATTGTTTTTCATGTACTAGAAAGTATTCATGTGTAGTGTTTCAGATTTACATGTAATTGGTCACAAGAAATCACATTACAAAGTGCAGAGCAAGAATATAAAAAGTGTAGCTGAAGAGCATGAAGCTGTCTGCCGATATCCTCAGGATCCTTGCACAAGTTCCTCTTCCAATTATTTTGCATGTTAACAGAACAAGGTTGTCTGGTAAAGTTCTGGAATGGCTCATTCAAGGACATCTATTTTCCCAGGGAATCAGCTGTCATCCCAGGCTCCTACTAAACTTGTCATATCTGAACTTAAACTGATCTCACCTTTCAATGTGAAAGTCTTAAAAACAAATCTTTAGCTAACAAAATTATGGCATGTGTTTTATTTGTTTCCTTCTATTAGATCCCAGTTTGAGAGAAAGCAGAAGAATAGCTAAAAGACCATTATACTTAAAAAATAATAATGCTGGATGTAGTTCAGTTATGTATGTTTACACCAACTGAATAGAGAAGCATCAAGCCTCCAGATTAAAAACTTCTTTCTGTAATCATTAAATAGCCGTAAAACCCATCAGAATGCAGTGTACAAACACAATGCCAACACGTTTCCGATGGACAATGTGTTCTTAATCATAGTGTGTCTATGTGCTTTCAACTGCATGTAAGATTACACATATTCTAAGTGAGAAGCAAATAATGAAAAGGAAATAATAATATAATAATACTAACATTATTTATTTCTATAGCACTGACATATTCCACAGCACTTAAAAATTCAGCAGGGACAAACAATGTCAGCAATTAGGGCTCATGCAGATGACCGTATTTTCGGTCCAACAAAATATCAGATTACACGCAAACCAATATCATTTAATGAGGTCAGTGCACATGTCTGATTTTTTTCATCGGACCAAGTGGTCCAAGGAAAAAAAAATCACATCATGCATTATTTGCCTCCATCAATCTGAACACACTCAGCCATTCAAGCCTGTGGTTCCATGAAAAATGTCGGACTGCACTCAGATGACATCCGAGTGCATTCATCTGAGAGCAGTATTTTTATCAATTGACAGAATAGAAAGGATGGAGATTGTTTTTTTAATCTTCTCAAAATCTGAGAAAAATGAATCCCACTATAAACTTTGATAAAACTTAGGTCTGAGTCTGATCTGAATGCTGTCAGATTTTTTCACTGACCCGTAGACTTGCAATATCAGACATGTCTGAGATTTTGTAAAGTCCACACAGGAAAAAGTCTGTTGTGAACAGTCCAATACACAGTCATAGGTATAAGAGCCATATGTGAAATAAATAGTATTCATAGCTTGAAAAACTGACATGTGAATGAGCCCTAACCCATAACACATGCTATTGTTTGCAATCTATGAAATATATAAGAAAAACATTCTTTCATATCTATTTGCACAAAAATATTGCATTGAAAAGTTGAGCAAACAACCATGATGTTTCCTTTCATTTTGGGAATATTGTTAACCCCTTAGCAACCGCCATTAGACATAAAAATGGTGGCTGATAAGAGGTCTTATTCCCGAGTCGCCATATGAAAGCAGCGATTGGGAAGAAGTATATAGCACACTCCTCCCCCATACCTGAAATCCTGCAGATAACAACTTTACATGACAGCTGCGGACAATAGACCCATTGGATTTGGAACTCATTGGGGCCAATTAACCCCTTAAATATCAAAGTGGTATAAAGGGTATTGAAAGAACCTTTTTGACTGGATTGCCAAGTTACGAGCACCAATGACCAAACTAAAAAATATTCATCTCCCACAGCGGAACTAAGTAAAACAGTAAAAAAGTTCAAATATGTAAAAAGCTTAAATAAATACAGAAAAGAGCACACACATATCACGAAAACATGCTTTGCACTGGCTTTATGTTAAAACAGAAGTAAACCTTAAAAATACACATACTTGGGATCGCCGCATCCAAAATGACCTGACCTATTAAACTGTCATGTTATTTATTCCATAAGGCCAATACTGCAAAAGAAATAATTGAAAACACGTCAAAAATGTTGCTTTTTCATCATACTGACACAAAAAATTTAATAAGGTGCGATCAAAAAGTCATATATAAAAGAAATAATAAACCCCAAATTTAGTGAAGGAAAAGATAAAAAAACTCATTTTGAAAGTTTAATGGGATCTGTCTTATAATGCCAGTGTCCGTCTTACAATCAGTACGTCTTACAATCAGTATATCCTGTTATATATATATATTCCCCACCTGGGATATAGCCCCCATCCTGGATACGGACCCAAAATCCTGGATATGGTCCCCTTATCCTGGTACATATCCCCCATCCTGGATAAATCTCCCCATCCTGGTATATAGCTCCATTATCCTGGTACATAGTACCCCCCATCTTAGATATTGCTCCCCCATCCTGGTACATAGCCTCCCCATGTTGGATATAGCACCACATCCTGGATATGCCCACTCATCCTGGATATGCCCCGTCATCCTAGATATGCCCCCCATCTTGGATATGGTCCCCTTATCCTGGTACAAAATCCCCTTGTCCTGGTACATAGCCTATATGTCCTGATTAAGGCCCCTCATCCTGGTACAGAGCACACTTGTCCTGGTACATAGCCCCCTTTTCCTGTACATTACTCCCCATCCTTAATATTGCCCCCTTGTCCTGGTACTTAGCCCCCTTGTTCTGTATATGGCCCCCATTCTGGATATGGTCCCCTCATCCTGGTACATAGCCCCTTTGTCCTGATACATAATACCCTAGTCCTGGTTATGGCTCTCCCATCCTGGATATAGCCCCCCATTCTGGATATCGTCCCACCATCCTAGATATAGCCCCTTTATCCTGGTACATAGCCCCCTTGTCCTGGATATGCCACCCACATCTTAGATATGGCTCACATGTCTTGGTGTATAGCCCCCTTTGCCCCGTTGTCCTGGATGTGGCTCCACCATCACGGTATATCCCCCTGCTGCTGCACACATAAAAAAATAAACATTGTTAACTCACCCTCTGTGGCTCCCAGTTCAGCGAGTCTTCCTGTGCCCAGCATCCGATCATGTGACTGGCACAGCACAGTGATGCCACTCGTGTGTGCCCATGGTAACCTGCGGTCACGTGACTGTGACATCACGGCAGGTCCTGTACAGCAGTAGAAGACCTCTGCAGACAGCGCGAGGACACCAGGAGCTGGCGGGAGACGGCGGGGGCCTCGGGGATAGGTGAGCATATACTTTTTTTTTTTTTGTAACCCCTGCCTTCCAGTTTGGAGCAATTTTACTGTACTGAGCATGCTCAGTACAGTAAAATCGGGTCCGAGGAGACATCAGATGTTTCCTCGGACCCCGCTCCATAGGGCCCCATGTTAAATTGATCGGACCAAATCGGATGTGCACTAAATGGCATACGATTTGGTCCGATCCGATTTTTGCACCGATAAAAAAATCGGACAGAATCGGATCGGACCAAATCGGATGCCATTTAGTGCACATCCGATTCGGTCCGATGCCCATAGGGCTGCATTGGGGCCAAATTCGGATCCGATGCTGTCCGATTTTTATCGGACAGCATCGGAAATTCAAATATCGTAGTGTGAAACCAGCCTTAAACAGTGAAAAAGCAGCAACTCAATGCCACTGCCGTTTCCATTCTGCTTGATATTACTTATAGTAAAAATATGGAAATTGTGCAGCTTACCGATTATTAAGTGGTTGATGAAGGTTGGTTCAGGACAGGACATGTGATTTGGTAAACGATAATTAGCTGGATTTTTATTAATGAACAATAGGAAGATGTAACATTCTTTACCATGCACATTGCTGTATATTTGTGCAGGAGAGCTACAAAATACCTCCTGAATGAAGGTGCACATGATGGACCGTAATGAAGATGGACCATATGTTTCTTATTTTATAATTCTGCACTTTTTATTTCAGAATCAGAAGTTCGCTTCTTACTGGTGGTATTATGTAGTTTCATATATATTTATTCTCAATTACATCATATGACTTGGATGATGAATGAAATACTGATTTTTTGCAGCACCCTTTAGCACTGAGAAATAGCATGCAGGACAGAGGTTAAATTGTCCATGTTTGGAAAGGATTAGAGGGCACGTTAGAAAGAGCAATGGGAGTTAAAAGCTCGGACTACATTATTAATGATTTATAGATCCTAGAATAGAGTTGATCCATGGAGATATTCCCTCTTTTAGAGATTTGTTATCGTATCAGTTTATGAGCTGCCACATTTACATTTCTTATTATTTTAAATTAACTTTTAACCTTTTTAACCACCATGTCTAAAGTACCTTAGGAGCATGCATATCTTTGACATCTATGACAACAAACATTTTTCATTACACTGGAAGTTAGTAATTTATAAACTGTTTTCAGTACGTTAAACATATGCAATGACCACATTGTTCACTTAACAGTTTTGACCTTTGAGCTATTATGGTCAAGTGGTGTTGTACTCATAAAGTGGAACTGCAAACTTAGTTTCTTTCTTCTTTTGTTTCCTTTATTTTCTTCACTTCTATTTTATTATTTGTTTTTTTAAAAGAGCCTTCCACAAGTATAAAAAAAGTATAAAAAAAAAAATATAACAGATGTTCTCCTCAGTTCCATTACGTTATTGACAGTGGCGTAACTACAAAGTTATGGGCCCCGGTGTGAACTTTCAAATGGGCCCCCCCCCCCCATACCAAAATATTATCAACCAAAATTCACAATTTGTCTATTCATTTCGCACACTATAGTATTGTTGTAATGTTTTATAGTGTAATATTTAATTAGTATAGGTATAGTTAACTAATCCAGCATTTAAAGCAAAAAATATTCAGATTATACAGAAACAAAGGTTACTTACAAGAGTAGAAATCCACCTGGATATATGTCTTGGTAAGTCACCTACAAATAGAATTATTATTATGTCAGTATATTCCACCTGTTAAGTACATTATTAAATTCTGAACATTATCGCCTGTGCTCGGCCATAGAAGGTAATGGGGGCACTGAGCACAGACGAGCGCAGGAGCAGGGTACTATGCGCTTGCGTGCATGCCTGCGTGCTTAGCTGAAACTGCCCCTAAATGCATTTGCGCTGTTGCAGGGCAGGCAGAGCAACCAAGCGCACAGGAGCATTAGATGTGAAAAGGGCCTTAGAATTTCTCAGCCTGAACGCATAGCTTTAACGGAATGTACCCGAGTACAGAGTCATGATATTCTTTAATTAGCTTGAGGCGCAAATTAAGTGGAACAAAGAGTCTCCCTGAAGGGCAGGAGACAGGAGCATTTCCCTGAGCCTCCAACACCTCTCCCTCCAAATCTGGGTAAGGAGCCGAAACAACTGCCCCCTTTTGTAAAATGGGAATGGGACTCTCTTGATTACTACCACCCAGGAAACTATGTGACAACACATCCGCCTCAACATTCTCAACCCCCAACGGTAAGTGACGGTGAAATTAAATCTTGTTAAAAACAAGGACCATCTGGCCTGCCTGGGGTTGAGATGCTTGGCGGATTGAAGGTAGGATAAGTTCTTATGGTCAGTGATAACAGCGATGGGATGGACAGCCCCCTCCAGCTAGTGATGCCATTCCTCAAAAGCCATCCCAATAGCCAAAAGTTCTCTATTGTCGACATTATAATTTTTTTTTGGACAATTTTTTGGAGAAAAAGGTGCATGGCCAACATGCTCCAGGTGTCAGGGTAATAGGACAGTCATATACATGGTGACGAGGCAAATCCTGACAACCCTTCTCTGAGAACACATCCTCATAGTCCAATAGGAATACAGGCAATGTCACACCACAGACTGCAGCAAAAAATGTGTTCAGACAATTCACACAGAAATCACTCCACTCCACAATGTCTCTGGACTGCCAAACCGCCATGGGATTATGTTTAACCAACCATAGCAGGCCTAGAACAATGGGAGCAGGGAGACCCTCCAGAACATAGCAAGAAATCTGCGAGTGATCTCAACAACCTCATCCGTGCCTCCAGATACACCTGTGAAATACAGGGGATAGTTGGATATTTTCTTTAGACATCGGATGGTTGGCCGATCCTGCCAATATTGAAAGGCATGGCTGACTTTAGTGTAGCTGAGGGCCTTTAGAGTAACCTTTACTATTTAAATATATGCTTTCACATACACAGTCATAGCCAAAGGTGTTGAAATTGTTTAAAAAAAATTAAGTATTTTTCTCAGAAAACTATTGCAATTATACATCTTTTATCAAACACGTTATTTCTTTTGTGTGTATTGTAACAACACAAAAATGAAAAAATGGCAAATTGGACATAATTTCACACAAAACCCCAAAAATGGGCAGGACATTATTGTTGGCACCCTCACCTTAATATATAATTGCACACCCTTTGCAATAAATAAAATCAATCAATAACTTCTTATAGCCATCAACAAGTCCTCACACCTCTCAACTGGCATTTTGGACCACTCTTCTTTTGTAAACTGTTCCAGGTCTCCCATATTTGAAGAGTGCCTTCTCCCTACAACTATCTTAAGATCTCTCCAAAGGTCCATAGTAGGGCTGGGCGATTAATCGAATTAATTCGATTAATTCGCCCCCTGATGTGGCCACGATTGTTGTTTTATCAACAATCATGAAATTCGATTTAAAATGGCGGCATTTCCGGTCCGCGTCACCTGGTACTTCCGGTGCACACTGCGGTGCGCTCCGCCTCCTCCCCGGCCGGTGCTGGACAGGCCCGGACACTGGGGGCCGCCGACCTCCGCCTCCTCCCCGGCCGGTGCTGGACAGGCCCGGACACTAGGGGGCCGCCGACCTCCGCCTCCTCCCCGGCCGGTGCTGGACAGGCCCGGACACTAGGGGGCCGCCGACCTCCGCCTCCTCCCCGGCCGGTGCTGGACAGGCCCGGACACTGGGGGCCGCCGACCTCCGCCTCCTCCCCGGCCAGCGGTGGTTGGCAGCAGAGCGCAGCATGGCTCCGGCGCTTGACAGGCCCGGACACCGGGGGCCGCCGACCTCCGCCCTGGACTGGTGTGAGGAGAACTACGCTGTGTCCTGTGAGTGTACATCGCCGAGTTCTGTGAGTATCCAGTGCACTGTGTGTATACAGAGTGTGCATGGTGTATACAGAGTGTGCATGGTGTATACAGAGTGTGCATGGTGTATACAGAGTGTGCATGGTGTATACAGAGTGTGCATGGTGTATACAGAGTGTGCATGGTGTATACAGAGTGTGCATGGTGTATACAGAGTGTGCATGGTGTATACAGAGTGTGCATGGTGTATACAGAGTGTGCATGGTGTATACAGAGTGTGCATGGTGTATACAGAGTGTGCATGGTGTATACGGAGTGTGCATGGTGTATACGGAGTGTGCATGGTGTATACGGAGTGTGCATGGTGTGTGCATGGTGTGTGCATGGTGTGTGCATGGTGTGTGCATGGTGTGTGCATGGTGTATACAGAGTGTGCACGGTGTATACAGAGTGTGCACGGTGTATACGGTGTGTATACGGTGTGTGCACGGTGTATACGGTGTGTATACGGTGTGTGCACGGTGTATACGGTGTGTATACGGTGGTGTATACGGTGTGTATACGGTGTGTGCACGGTGTGTATACGGTGTGTATACGGTGTGTGCACGGTGTGTATACGGTGTGCACGGTGTGCACGGTGTATACTGTGTGCACGGTGTGCACGGTGTATACTGTGTGCACGGTGTGCACGGTGTATACTGTGTGCACGGTGTGCACGGTGTATACTGTGTGCACGGTGTGCACGGTGTCGTACGTATATACGGTGTGTACTGTGTGTGTATGGTGTATACGGTGTGTACTGTGTGTACGGTGTGTGTATGGTGTATACGGTGTATACTGTGTATTCTGTATACATATATACTGTGTATTCTGTATACATATATACTGTGTATTCTGTATACATATATACTGTGTATTCTGTATACATATATACTGTGTATTCTGTATACATATATACTGTGTATTCTGTATACATATATAAAAAAAAAAAATCGAGATTTAAATCGAAAATCGTCCATAGGGTTAAATAAAATCGAGATTTTGATTTTTCCCAAAATCGCCCAGCCCTAGTCCATAGGTGTTCAGTAGGATTTAGATCCAGATTCATTGCAAGCTACTTCAGAACTTTCCATCGCTTTGTTTCCATAAATTTCTTGGTGCCTCTTGAAGTATGTTTGGGATCCTTGTCCTGCAGGAAGACGCATGATCTAGGACACAAACTCAGCTTTTTTACACTGGACACTACATTGCGACTCAAAATCCTTTTGTAATCTTTAGATGTCATGATGCCTTGCACACAATCAAGGCACCCAGTGCCAGAGGCAGCAAATCAACCCCAAAACATATTTGAACCTCCACCATATTTAACTGTAGACACTGTGTTCTTTTCTTTGTAGATGTTATTCTGTTTTCGGTAAACAGCAAAATGATGTGCTTTACCAAAAAGCTCTATCTTTGTCTCAACTGTACACAAGCTTTCCCAAAGGATTTGGCTTGCTCACATACTTTTTGGCAAACTGTAGTCTAGCTCTTTTATTTCTGTATGTCTGCAGTTTGGTCCTCCTGAGTTTCCTGCCATAACATTATATTTCATTCAAATGTCGACGTATAATTTGCGCTGACACTGATGCACCCTTAGCCTGCAGTACAGCTTGAAATTCTTTGGAACTTGATTGATTGCTTATATTCCTTATGCCTGTATTCCAGCAATTCCTTCCAGGTAGGAAATATTCGATCAAGAGCTATATTAACTGCACTGGCAATAATATAGTATATCTTATTGAATGCACACTATGTAGAATTCAATATGTTGGGCGCACAACAGATGAACTAAAAAGACTTCCAGGAAGGAATTGCTGGAATACAGGCAGAAGGAATATAACAATAACTTATGTTGTTATTTTTTCTACTGCTTACAGCCCACAATATAATGAAATTGTCAGGATAATCAGGAAATACCTACCTATCCTTAACCGCGATCCTAAATTAACATGTATTTTGGAAAAGAATCCGATGCGGTTTGTAGCGAAAAAAGCTCCCACTTTGGGCACTATCTCTAGCTTTCTTCAGTCTCCTCGTGGGAACTCAGGCAGCACATGGCTGGAAATAAAGGGCCTTTACAGATGTGGTCATAATAAATGCAAGGCATGCAATTTTGTGCAGAGATCCGAGATATTTGAATCATATAGTAGTGGTAGGAAATATTCGATCAAGACCTATATTAACTGCACTAGCAGTAATGTAGTATGTCTTATTGAATGCACACTGTGTAGAATTCAATATGTTGGGTGCACAACAGGTGAACTAAAAAGACGCATCTGCAGGCATATATCAGATTCCAGTAGTCCCAATGCAATTAACATTTCTGCGGTTTCACACCATTTTTCAATGCTACACAGAGGGGACATTAGTCCACTACGGTTTTCTGGAATTGAGAAAGTATCAAATTCACTTAGTGGAGGAGATATTAAATGAAAATTGTTAAATTGCGAATTGTATTGGATATTTACCCTGGGCACAAGGGTACCTTTGGGTCTCAATAAAAGATAAGATCTTATTATGCAATATTAAAAAATAATGTAAAAAAATGGTGTTGAATTTTATAATTCTCAAAACCATTATGTTTTCATGTATATTTTCTTACATTGTACAATGTTTTAATCTTTTTCCCATTTTCAATGGGTATATGTTTTATGTTCTACGTAAGCCCTCTTCAGGTGTAGTATAATTAATTATATTGCATGTGTGAGTTAATGAGGAGGATATTTATAGCCAGTTGTAAGGTTGCACCTTTGAGCCACGACTAGACATTATTTGTCGAAACACGTCGGTGTTTGTACGCATTGGTTGCCCTTGATGTGATGGCGATGAATTTTCAATCTATTTATATAATCCGCAGTTTGGAATTCGGGCACTGTAGCCGAATCCCAGAATGCTTTGCGGGACTGCGAGTGATGACGCGTAGCGTCATCACGAGCAGTCTCCGCTGCCCACCCGCCACCCCGCCTGCTGTCACCGCAGCTCTCCTGCTGCCCCCCACCTCTCCTGCCTCAGTCGGCAGCAGACCCGGGGAAGACCCGGGGAGACAGAGCAGCCCCGGTCCCGCACCCCTGCACATCCGCTCAGCAGACCCGGGGAAGACCCGGGGAGACAGAGCAGCCCCGGACCCGCACCCCTGCACATCCGCTCAGCAGACCCGGGGAAGACCCGGGGAGACAGAGCAGCCCCGGACCCGCACCCCTGCACATCCGCTCAGCAGACCCGGGGAAGACCCGGGGAGACAGAGGAGCCCCGGACTCGCACCCTGCTGCTCAGGGACACAGGACACGCGGGCACAGACAGAAGCCCCAGACCTGCACCCTGGAGGGCACCCTCAACTACCACCAGCCGCCGCTCGCCCGGAGCTCTGTGATTGTACGCTGCAGAGCCGGCGGGCCTGCAGCCTGCTGTCACCTCCCCCGCCCCTCAACTTGCACCAGCTGCCTCTATCACCTCCTCCCCGCTCAGCCCCCTCTATCACCTCCTCCCCGCTCAGCCCCCTCTATCACCTCCTCCCCGCACAGCCCCCTCTATCACCTCCTCCCCACTCAGCCCCCTCTATCACCTCCTCCCCGCACAGCCCCCTCTATCACCTCCTCCCCGCTCAGCCCCCTCTATCACCTCCTCCCCGCACAGCCCCCTCTATCACCTCCTCCCCGCACAGCCCCCTCTATCACCTCCTCCCCGCACAGCCCCCTCTATCACCTCCTCCCCGCACAGCCCCCTCTATCACCTCCTCCCCGCACAGCCCCCTCTATCACCTCCTCCCCGCACAGCCCCCTCTATCACCTCCTCCCCGCTCAGCCCCCTCTATCACCTCCTCCCCGCACAGCCCCCTCTATCACCTCCTCCCCGCACAGCCCCCTCTATCACCTCCTCCCCGCTCAGCCCCCTCTATCACCTCCTCCCCGCTCAGCCCCCTCTATCACCTCCTCCCCGCTCAGCCCCCTCTATCACCTCCTCCCCGCTCAGCCCCCTCTATCACCTCCTCCCCGCACATCCCCCTCTATCATCTCCTCCCCGCACATCCCCCTCTATCATCTCCTCCCCGCACAGCCCCCTCTATCATCTCCTCCCCGCACAGCCCCCTCTATCATCTCCTCCCCGCACAGCCCCCTCTATCATCTCCTCCCCGCACAGCCCCCTCTATACTCTGCTCCCCGCACAGCCGCCTGTATACTCTGCTCCCCGCACAGCCGCCTGTATACTCTGCTCCCCGCACAGCCGCCTGTATACTCTGCTCCCCGCACAGCCGCCTGTATACTCTGCTCCCCGCACAGCCGCCTGTATACTCTGCTCCCCGCACAGCCCCCTGTATACTCTGCCTCCCCGCACACCCCTGTTATTCTCCCCACACCCTGATACCTCTCCCCGCACTGCCGCCTGTATACTCCCTCCCCGCACATGCCGCCTGTATACTCTCTCCCCGCACACCGCCTGTATACTCGCTCCCCGCACAGCCGCCTGTATACTCCGCACCCCGACGCCCCGCACCCCTGTATACTCTGCACCCCGCACATGCGCCTGTATACTCTGCTCACCGCACTGCCCGCCTGTATACTCTCGACTCCCGCCGTATACCACCCCGCACTCCGCTTATACTCGCTCCCCCACAGCCGCCTGTATACTCTGCTCCCCGCACAGCTGCCTGTATACTCTGCTACCCACAGACCCGCCTGTATACTCTGCTCCCTGCACACACCCCTCTATACTCTGCTCCCCCCACAGCCGCCTGTATACTCTGCTCCCCGCACAGCTGCCTACTATGCTACCACAGACCTGATACTCCCGCACACACCCCTCTATACTCTGCTACCCCACACAGCCGCCTGTATACTCTGATCCCCACAGCCGCTCAGCACTCCAGCGCTTTATCTCTGTCACACTTACTCAACCCACAGAGCCCCTGTATACTCTGCTACCAGACCCCGCTACTCGCTCCCGCACCTATATGCTCTGCACCCCGCACACCCGCCTGTATACACAGCCGCCTGTATACTCTGCTCCCCACACAGCCGCCTGTATACTCTGCTCCCCACACAGCCGCCTGTATACTCTGCTCCCCGCACAGCCGCCTGTATACTCTGCTCCCCGCACAGCCGCCTGTATGCTCTGCTCCCCGCACAGCCGCCTGTATGCTCTGCTCCCCGCACAGCCGCCTGCATACTCTGCTCCCCGCACTGCCGCCTGTATGCTCTGCTCCCCGCACTGCCGCCTGTATGCTCTGCTCCCCGCACTGCCGCCTGTATGCTCTGCTCCCCGCACTGCCGCCTGTATGCTCTTCTCCCCGCACAGCCGCCTGTATACTCTGCTCCCCGCACAGCCGCCTGTATACTCTGCTCCCCGCACAGCTGCCTGTATACTCTGCTACCCACAGACCCGCCTGTATACTCTTCTCCCCGCACACACCCCTCTATACTCTGCTCCCCCCACAGCCGCCTGTATACTCTGCTCCCCGCACAGCCGCCTCTATGCTACTCACACAGCCGCCTGTATACTCTGATACCCACACAGCCGCCTGTATACTCTGCTACCCACAGAGCCCCCTGTATACTCTGCTCCCTGCACAGCCGCCTATATGCTCTGCACCCCGCACACCCGCCTGTATACACAGCCGCCTGTATACTCTGCTCCCCACACAGCCGCCTGTATACTTTGCTCCCCGCACAGCCGCCTGTATACTCTGCTCCCCGCACAGCCGCCTGTATACTCTGCTCCCCGCACAGCCGCCTGTATGCTCTGCTCCCCGCACAGCCGCCTGCATACTCTGCTCCCCGCACTGCCGCCTGCATGCTCTGCTCCTCGCACTGCCGCCTGTATGCTCTGCTCCCCGCACAGCCGCCTGTATGCTCTGCTCCCCGCACAGCCGCCTGTATGCTCTGCTTCCCGCACAGCCGCCAGTATACTCTGCTCCCCGCACAACCACCTGTATACTCTGCTCCCCGCACAGCTGTCTGTATACTCTGCTACCGACAGACCCGCCTGTATACTCTGCTAACAACAGAGCCGCCTGTATACTCTGCTACGCAAAGAGCCGCCTGTATACTCTGCTACCCACAGAGCCGCCTGTATACTCTGCTACCCACAGAGCCGCCTGTATACTCTGCTACCCACAGAGCCGCCTGTATACTCTGCTACCCACAGAGCCGCCTGTATACTCTGCTCCCCGCACAGCCGCCTCTATACTCTGCTACTCACACAGCCGCTTTATACTCTGCTACCCACAGAGCCGCCTGTATACTCTGCTACGCAAAGAGCCGCCTGTATAATCTGCTACCCACAGAGCCGCCTGTATACTCTGCTACCCACAGAGCCGCCTGTATACTCTGCTACCCACAGAGCCGCCTGTATACTCTGCTACCCACAGAGACGCCTGTATACTCTGCTACCCACAGAGCCGCCTGTATACTCTGCTACCCACAGAGCCGCCTGTATACTCTGCTACCCACAGAGCCGCCTGTATACTCTGCTACCCACAGAGCCGCCTGTATACTCTGCTACCCACAGAGCCACCTGTATACTCTGCTACCCACTGACCCGCCTGTATACACACACAATTCATTTCACCGCGCTCCCGATGCAATTGCATCGGGCCTTTTTACTAGTAAAGAATAAAAGCAAGTATCTGAGTGCTGGAGTTTTACGTGAATTTAAGATTGGAATCCGGTCTGGAGTCAAGACTGCATCCATGCACCCTATACTACGGCCGAAGTTCCACTGATTATACCTGGTGAGCCAAGTTCCCTCTTCCCCTCCTCTCATACAGGTTTAAATGTGACATCCGACATGTGTACTACCACTACATTAATGCTGTATGGGCTGTCTCTGGCAGTCACATAGTGAATGAAAGGAGCTGTGTACCACATGCTCAATGACTGCTCCAAGGATACAGGGTTCGGCAGAGCCCGATATCTTTTAATCTGTGTTATCACTTACACAATAGTTTCAAAATGTGGGAATAACCCTTTGAAGTCACTAATTATTAATTGCCTAATTTTGTATCAAAAAATTAGCTTAGGAAGCAACAATCATTTTATAATTGTATTTGAAGAATTATCTGCCTACGTTTAAGACCACATACTAAGTTTTTCCATTCTTTCAGAAGCATTTAGTTTCTTTACTACATGTATAATGGCAAAACAACAATGGAGTCAGGGAAAGATATTTGCCAATAATTTTGCATGTAACAGAAGGCTAGAATGACACTCACTGAAAACAAGTCAGGTCAGGAGATATAAATCTTTGTCAGGCCATTCTTCAAACTCTAGCTTTATATAGTTTCTCTTGGGTATATGAAGAAAAAAAATGTTGATTTTCCTAACGATAAATAATGCAAAAGGCTCTATGTCATGAAGAATTTGATTTAAAAGTGACAGTGATTTTCTTACATGAGATTTCTTTCTTTAACAAGCATATTTACCCAAATAAACTGGTATGAAAATTGACTTTTTTAACTTTTATATTATTTTTATAACACTGAATTTTATACTGACAATCTCAGGCCATGTTATAAGCATATTTGAGTGCAGTGACAAGTGAATGTTCCCTAAAGTATATCCACGAGAGATAAATTTGAAGTTTTGATATAATTGAATCAGTAGCATTTTATTCATATCTTCAATGATACCGCACTATGTGACTTGAAGTTTAGCTTGACGTAACTGAGGAAAGTGTTGAAAGAATAGCTTTTGATTTGGGAGGCACATACAAGTCAAAATAGCTACTGCACCTCTCAAATATGCATATACTCACTATGAGAATCTGTGATATTGAATTTTTATTCAACTGTTATATGAGTAATAAATACAATATACTACACTGTGAATAAATTATATCATATTACTTATGAAAACTATGTGGTATATTCAACTTTAGCAAGGAGATGTCTGTTTCAGTATGATGTGGGCTTGCTTAGCTCTCTTGAATTCAATGGGAGTGTAGGAAACAGCTAAGCTGTGTTGACAAGAGGTCCTCAATTTTTCTGACCTTGAGAGCTACATTCAGCTCTGATCAGGTATTTTGGACGAAGTACCTTAATGTCCGCGCTGCTACCAGAGAGGAAAATACACCAACGACACTGGACGTCTGAGTACTGGTAGTACAGGTTTATTTCCTCTACTACCAGTACTCAGACGTCCCATGTCGTTGGTGTATTTTCCTCTCTGGCAGCAGCGCGGACATTAAGGTACTTCGTCCAAAATACCTGATCACAGCACCGCACCTCGTGGAAGTACAGTCCCTGCAGCAGCTGCATTGTTTGAGCGATTACGCTGGTTGTGTGCTACACAACCTGACCAGGTGAGCAAATCTGATTTTTTCACATTTACCTGCCTATAAAGGATAAGACCCTATGTGCGCATTCTCAACCCTCTAGACACTCAGCTCTGAGAGAGGGTCGCGAGCCCTCTGAATTAGGGTCGTGAGCCATATCCAGCTCTGAAAGGGGATCGTGAGCCACATTCCGCTCTATAAAGGTACCTTTACACGCCGCCACTGTGCCTAGCAACAGGTATCCACGGCACGTGCACGCGCACGTTTTTGACAGTGGATACCGATCGCCGATGCCGCATATACACGCCGCCATTGCGTTGTCAACTGAAGGTATCTTTGTGCCCCGGATGTTCCGACAGATCCTGCGGATAACTTCCTGTTGAATACCTTCGCTGCTTCACACGCCGCTACCACAAAGGAATATGGGCGTACATCTTTCACGCCGCAATTACATAGGCGTGACAGAGTTGTGTATTTCGTGACGCTAATACGCTGATTGGACAACGCAATAGCGTCATACATGACGCCATTCCAATTGTGGAGTGTGAGTGGACAGCTCTTTTAATAATGCGCCCTGTGAAGGGACAGCCAATGGAAACACAATAGCCCCACCAATCATCGTGATGGGGCATGGTATCCAGCACGATGTGGCATGCCCCTAGGAAATCACTAGGCGATGCAAATTCCATCCCTGTGCCCCGTTTAGACGCCACTACCATGGCAATTGAGCCTTTGTGTTGACTTCGGTTTTTGAGCACGGCTCAGAAACAGGTATCTGAGTCAACTGCAGGACACCGGAGGAAATTTCCCTATTTACACGCCGCCATTTCATAGCAATTTCGTGGCAACAGGCACAAATATCCCCATTGCCAGGCAGTTACTACCACTCAGTGGCGGTGTGTAAAGGGACCCTGAGGGTACCTTTACACGCCGCTACAACAGGATGGATACAACTCGCTACAGGCTACGATTGTAGCTTGCGTCGTCAATATAGCCCGTAGTAGCGGCGTGTGAAGACGGTAGGAGGCAGCCGGCAACAGATACATCTGTTTCCGAGCACTGCTCTGAAACAGGTGGCTACAAAGCCGATTGCAGCGAGCTGTATCGGCGTGTAAAGAAGCTACAGAATGGATGTCTGGACACCAGGCCATGTAGCTGGAATGTAGCTAGGGCGTGACACAGGCTCCGTGTTACCGCGCCCCATCTGCGATCATTGGTGGAAGATGCTGCGTTCCGATTGGCCCTTGCTTCACAGCCCTCCATCTTGGTTGAGCTGTCACTTCAGCACTACAGATACGCGCCGTATGCACGATCATACATTAGTACAATTACGCGGACACACACTTGCGGAAAGGAAATGTACAAATGCGCCATGATCCTTATACAGTGTGCACATTCTCTGAACACATGATAAGGAATAATGCTGTACACAGTGCACAAGTTTGGTGTACGCAGAGGGTGACCTGTACACAGCACATTGATGCAGGACATATTCTTGTCAGGTGGTTTGAAGGACACTGTCACACACATCTTGGACATGTGGGCTTGGGAGCTCCTCCACTACATTCACATCTGTTAGCACATATATGAACACCATTGGGCCTGTATTCACACATAGTTAGGCAGACATGACACAGATAAACCTTCAACTGAAAACGCACATACTGTGTGTTGTAAGCCGCTACTGTGTGTCGCACAAACGCAACTTAGCGCAATCGCCACACGCCGCTGTCACAAGCGCTCATCGTGCGTGACAAGCCAAACACTTCTAATACGCACACATAGCCCGGAACTGCTACTTTAATACACACGGGGTATGTGACTGACCACCGCTCCAGCGTGACGCTTTACCATCGATTTCGATGCATACGCCACGCTCCGCCATGTCACAAGCGCTTATTCCGTGCCACAGTCCGATCACTAGTACGTCACGTCTCAGCCATCCGCCCTTTCCGTCGTGCCCAATCACAACTCTCTAGTGTTGGCCAATGGTTGTGGTTTGGGCGCGGCGTACAGGACTGTGGCACGCCTATATGTTTTACCTGCTGCCTTTGTTACGCCCAGATTACTATGTGGTGGCGGCGTGTGAAGATGGTAGGCTAAGCTACAGATGGCTACTTGAGACACCCGGCGATGTATCTAGCTGTAGATGTAACGTAGCTTAGCGCACCTTGTGGCGGCGTGTACAGGTGGTGCGTTTCCCGTTTGTAACCGTTTGGGCGTGCTCGTGCACGTGAAGTAGCGGGTTGTATCCATCCTGTTGTAGCGGCGTGTAAAGGTACCCTAAGAGTTGCTAGCCACATCCATTTCTATTCACACAGAAGTGAGACCCAGAGCATCCATTACCAGTATAATGACAACCAAAGCTTGTTTACAGAAACAATACCTAGACAGTATAGCAAAATCTAGGTGTTCCCACCTTACCCCATTCAGATGTGTTCTTCTATGTGGGGCAACTTACAAAAAGTCACCAACTGAAGAACTGCTCTCAGTAGAAGACAGCCAGGAGCCAAATATCATGGTCCCACGAGCCACATGTCCCTTCATCTTCCTACTACATCCCTAATCATCCCTGTCTGACCCAATTGTGAAGTATAAATATGGAAAAAACGCTATTTATAACTTACATTTTCCCCTGTTCTGAGGGAGTTACTAGATGTGTGAGCGGTCTCTCAGCCTTCATGTCTCTGCTCTTTCCATTGTTTCACGCCCAAGTGGGCGTGATAATTCAGAAGCGCAGCCCCGAGTTTCAAATCTATGGACTGCTCCTTCCGGGAATGATGCCGCGGTCATGTCCAGGGCAGTATGAGGGTGTATTGGTTATACTGAACAGCTCCAGAGCATGCACAGTGTGCATTCCAAAGGCAGTTCTTACAGACAATAATCCCCCACAATGCACAGAACCAGAAATGTGTTGTAAATGTGTTATACCTGGAAGGAGCAGCCCATGGATTTGAAACTTGGGTCCGCGCTTCTGAATTATCACAGCCATCAGAGTATGATACCACAGCGCAAGGGAGGAGAATAAACCCGGAGAGACCACCCTCCTGTCGCCCACAGGTCACGCACATGTCAAGGAACACCCTCAGAACTGGGGAAAATGTAAGTTATAAACAGCATTTTTACAACCATTAAACTTTAGATTTAGGTCAGATAGTGATGATTAGGGATGTAGTAGGAAGCTGCAGGGACACGTAGTGATAGATTTTGGGGCATAAATAACCTGACAGGTTCCCTTTAAGCAATATTATATTTCTATGAAAAACACAGGTAATGTGATAACATTGTATTGACTTGTAAAAATGGCAAACTTAGCTCTACTGTATCTGTTTAACATTGCAGAAGTACGTGCATATCAGACTTAATTGACATACTTAAGTCATCTGTATGAATTTCATATCGGTTAATAAAATATTATAAACCATCAGGCAAAGGCTAAATATTTAACTGACGGATCTAGATGCATCACATATTTTTTGCTTATTAATAATAATCTACCTGACGTAATATGTCTTTACCTTATGAGCCCTCTGACCTGAAGCATTGCAGTTACTTTTCACTTACATTCATGTCCTATTTTGTGTAGTAATGTATAGCATCATACTCTGCGAGTTCTCTTACAGGCACTCCAAAACGTCTCCTTTAATCAACTTGAAATGAAAGGAATGTGGCAGAAGAGACAAATGTTTTTATTGCTTGGTCCTGTGGGCCTCCTTGTGAATCACTTCGGAGTGCGCATCCAGTTATGATGATGCAGGTTATATGATACAGAAATAGACTTCACATGTCAGCTCTGTATCTGAACTGAAGCCTATAAACACTCAATATTTTTTCCGCTCATTTCACTCTAATAGCTATTTCCTCCTTTAATGTAATGCACTGCATTAATATAGTAGAAATTGTAATTGAAAAGGATGGCCTTCCCGTTGACATAAATTGATAGCCACTGGGAAGATTGCTATTAATTATAATAATTATTAGCAAGGAATAAAAGTTTTGTGCCAATCAGATGCAGATTTTGATGCTCAAATTCAAGGGTACTGTCTCAGCATATAATTTAGCTTTAAGGCTGGACAAATTATGTGCAGTACAAGAAGCTGGATACTGGTCTATACATCTTTGTATCATACAATGTGCTTTACATATTCAGCAGCAGCTTTCGGCTTCACATACTAACTGAATAGCCTCATAGGTATTTATTACAATGTCGAGTTTGGTTCAGTGGAGCAGCAGACGGTCCATGCATTAATCTGTGACTTGAATGCGTAAAACCTCCTTTATACTTCAAGAGAGCCTATCACTATAATGTTTATTATTTAAATTAATAGAAGATACAATAACATTTATAATTTGACAAAAAATGATTAAAAAGACATATACTAAGTGGGTGAAAAGCTCACTTTCTTGGCAGGAGCCTCTCAATTAAATGAGTCGACTTCAGTTGAAGTCACCTCTAAGTGAATTCCCCAGCTCTTCTACTCGGTTTATATCACTCTCCCATGATGCATAGCATCAAGGGAATGTGAACAGTAGTCTACCAGTCTGTGCCCGACAATGTAACTAAACTGGATGTGCTCATCCTAGCATGCATGTGTCTGTGCTCCATGACTCACCAGGCAGTGAGCTATAGTGCTGCATTTGTGTCTACTCCTTAGTAGCTTGTGGAAAAGCTCTGCAAGATGTCCTTCCTGTGTGTCATGATTTCATCACTAGGGACACAGTGAATGACTGTTCACCTGCCCTATAGAATCAGAGGTGTGCTGGGCAAGCCAGTATTATTAGTGATAGCTCACCCACCAAGACAGATGCAAGGGAATGCTGGGCTGTCAGTATTGTTAGTGACAACCCAGCCGCCCAATCTGGCTAGGTCTGCTGGGTTTCCTTCCAGGTGTCACCCTTTCAAGGTGATTACCTATCTCTTTAGCTTGCTGAAAATGGTCAGATGATTGCTAGCCATAGCTTTTGCTGGGTGGAATATGTACCTAATGCTTAGTGTTCTGTTTTCTGTTATTTGTTGCCTGACCTTGGACTTTGCCTTTTGACTAGTTGTTTGTATTGCTCCCTGCCTTTGACATATACTGACCTTTTTTGCCTGACCCCAGACTTTACCCTCTGACCATATTTTTGCCTTACATTTTCCCCTTATCTTGTGCTATCCTGGAATTGGACCCTGGACTCCTTGACTCTCACACGGCTTATCTGTGAGAAGTGAATCAGTATCACATTGTGGGCTTCTTTATTCCTCACTGCTGACCCCATCTAGCACTGAAGTTCAGCTCTTCTGAAGACTCCTGCATCCTGTCAGTGTAGTAATTGTACCCCTTCCCAATTATGTTCTCCTGAGAGGAAAATGATGTTGCCAGGAACTTAAACCACTGACTGAAAGAAGACATGTGCCAAAAAGAGGGGGGGGGGGAAGTTATTTGATATGGTCCGTGTTTGTGTAAATATGTATATACATGTGTGAAATGTCTGCATATATGTGTAAAGTGTATGCATAACTGCATGGTGCATATGAGAACCTTATGTAATCATGCACAGTTTATCCTATTCTATCTATCTATGTATCTATCTGTCTATCTATCTATCTAAAACAATTAGAATGGCACAAAAGATGATATAGTAGGTGTAAAGTCCTCCAAGAAGCTTTATCCAAGACAAATAAATAGAAGACAAAAAGTAGGCACCACTCCTAAGTAGACTAAAAAATGTGTTCTTTATTAGAGCATATGATGTTGCGATGTTTTGGTTGAAAACATTATTTTTTAAGAAAAAAACCTTGCCACACCACATGGGCTTGTAAAAGCCAAATTTTTTGCCTACTTTGGCGTGCTGCATTCTTTTTTTCTTTTATCTATCATCTAACTTTCTATCTATGTATCTATTATCTATCTATTGATCCATCTAAGGCTGAAAAGGGTGTTATACAGTCTAAGGAAACTTCAGAATGTCATATATGTCATTTTCAAGACAATTGGAGTCTTCTCAAAAATGTTTCATTCCGCATCCATTTAATGGATAACTATATTTAATGTAAGAATAATGTGACTTTATAAATCAAAGGCATCCTTCATTTTTTGTCTATATTTGTATTTGTTTATCATATACTATAGATATTGAACTGTAGTGTAAGCCTAAATATTTTTTATTTTTATTTTTATTGAAAATAAAATTTTTCGTACATCGGTCTAAATATGGTTTGAAGTATACATTGTAAGGCTGTTATAAGATAGAAAATGGCAGAGTGTATATTTCGAGCGTGGCTGCATCATGAAAAAAAAAAAAAAAACACAAGAAAAAAAACAAAAAAGAAAACAAAGCAAAAACAGAACAAAAAACAAAAACAAAAGCAAAACAAAAAAAAGAGCAAATAGGCTAAAACTGGAAGGGGGTTGTCTGGAACAGGTATTTTTCTTGTAGATCACCGATCAAGGGTGTGTGACCTCTCTCTTTGGGAGTTGTGCGGGACTCATCGACACAGGTATTGACCTCTGACACCAGGATGGACCTCTGACCCTTAGATGTGTCTCTATTTGGCGGCTCTATCAAACATGTATCTATGTAGGCGCTTCCCCTAGTAGTACCTGTTCTTAATGCCACACTGTAGGTTGGAAACAAGTTCTGATGTCATCTCGGATGCGTTGTGGGAGCAGAGAGATTAAACTTTCCCAGGTTTCAAAGGACTGCACCCTTTCCTCCTTGTACAAGGAGGCCTCAACCCAATCCATCTGAAGCAAGAATGATAGTTTGTCTAAAAAGATCTTAAATGTGGGAGCTTAGTCGTGGATCCACATCTGCAAGATGGCTTTAACTCCAGCTGCTGCCACCATGTGCAGCAGTTTATGGGCCCCTGGAGAGCATGTGTATTTATCTGGCTCTAGATATCCAAAGATGGCCCATAGAGGCTCATCAGGGGAAAAATGTGTCAGGTGTGCGGTGGTAAATTGTCGGGTTTTGGTCCAGAAGGGCTGGATGGTCGGGCATGTCCATAGGCAATGAAATAGATTAGCTTCAAGGGAGTGGCACTTAAAGCACTCAGAGGTTGTGTATAGTCCCATTCTATGACCCGTCCGGGGAGTTAAATAGGATCTGTGGCAGATTTTCAGTCTCATTTCAATAAAAAGGCTGAGGGGAGGAATTTGTGGGCTTGGTCTAGAGCTTTTAGGAATGTGCTGTAGCATAAGGCGGGATCATTGATCTGCCATTTTGTTAGTGGGAATTGAGATTGCTCATAGTCCAGCGTGCCATGGATGAATTTTTAGTTGGAGGCTGTTTGGCCAGTTGAGGGTGTTAGACTTACTAAACCATGTAAGCAGGTGTGGACTCCACTCTCGCTCAGAGAGATCAGTTATTATCTTTATCACATAACTCTTAGCCTGTTATTGGAATGGGTGGAATATAGTTGAATACATGCGCGTTCCCCTTGGTGGATCAGATGTTTAATGGATGTTATACCCTGAGAGTGCCACCAGTGGAAGACAAGGTGGGTATGTCTGTGTTGGAAATGGGGATTACCAATGAGTGGGAGGAGGAGGGATGTCTGGGATGAAAGTTTGAACTGTTGGCATATTTTCTGTCATGCTTTCCATGTAGACACCAGCAGGAGGTTCTCCTTCACCTCAGACGGCAATTCAGTATAAGGGAGGTGTAGGAGAGCAGGGAGAGCCAGCACTCTAAATCATACTGGGCATAGCAGGAGGCCCCTTCTAGCCAGTCCACCACCACTCGGAATAGGGATGCTACATTATAGTGTCTGATATCTGGGAAGTTTATCCCACCATTTCTCTTCAGCTGTTGGAGTAATTTATAGGCAATATGGGCTTCTTTCCCTCCCAGATGAATGAGCGGTATAGATAGTTGATCCTTTTCTCTTCTTTGGGGGCTAAGTGGATTGGGTGAGTGTGAAAAAGATAGAGGAGATGTGTGAATTCTGTCACTTTAATTAAGTTGGCTCTACCCAGGTATGATAGATTAAAATCTTTCCATTTAGCTAAAGTGGAGTTTAGGTTGTTGAGGTATAAATTGATGTTGATTTTGTATAGATTAGCTGGGTCTCTCGTCACTTGCACTCCCAGGTATTTTAGTGAGCTAGTAGTCCATTGACAGGGAAACCTCGATGTCCACGACAGTCTGGAGGGGTCACTTAACATCATCACTTCTGTTTTGTCCCAGTTAATGTTATAGCCAAATAGGCCTCCTATGTCCTCTAGTTCACATGTAAGAGAGTGCAGAACCTGTTTGGTGTTAGTTGATACCAGCAGGACATCATCTGCAAATGCAGCGACCTTGAGCTCCCTAGAGCTCACCTAAGTCCTCTAAAAGTAGGGGTCTGCAAAAGATGCCATAGTAGGGGGTCGATAGAAAGGTTAAATAGGAGGGGCAACAGAGGGCATCCCTGTTTGACTCCTCACAATAGGTCTATAGTTAGTGCGCTGCATCTTTTGACAGAGACCTGAGTATTTGCATTTGTATGGAGGTATTCAATATATTCCAGAACTTTGGGCCAAAATTCCCCTTGCCCAGAACTTCATACAAAAAAGGCCATGCCACTTTGTCAAAGGCCTTTTCGGTGTCTAGACTCATCAGCATTGCGGGCGGACTTGGTGAGTGTTGGGCCAAGAACGTTGCAGCAACCACAAGGCGTATGTTTGCCACACTGCTCCACCCCTGAGTAAAGCCTTTTTGAGCCTCACATAGGAGACAGGGTAATATCAGTTGTAAGTGGCTTGCTAAGAATTTTACCAGGAATTTGTAGTCATGGTTGAGGAGTGAGATTGGGCAGTATGATTGTGGTAATAGTGGGTCTCCATTGGGTTTAGGGATAACTATGGTCCTTGAGTCAGTAAATCTATGGGGATCCCCTGAAATAAGGCTGTGTTGAAGAGGTTAGTCAGAGTGGGTACTAAGTCAGGGGATAGTATCTTGTAGTATTCAGCAGAGTAAACATCAGGGCCGGATGCGTCTGTTATAGCTCGTCTCACTTCGTCTTCTGTTATCTCTGAGTCTAGCATCACTTGTTGTTCAGTGGTCAGGGATGGGAGATTTATTGGGTTCAGGAAGGAATTAATCGATATGTGGTTAGCAGAAGAGGCTCTGTAGAGGTGTTCATAGTAATCACTGAAAATTTGTGTTATCTCTTCTTGGTCAGTCGTATGCAAACCTGTTGTGGGGTTCTGTAGTTTAAAAGTTGGTTTGTAGGGTTGTTTACCTTTTTTTGGGGTCGCTAATAATTTACCCGTCTTGTTTTC
This sequence comes from Allobates femoralis, assembly GCA_033576535.1. Taxonomy (NCBI): domain Eukaryota; kingdom Metazoa; phylum Chordata; class Amphibia; order Anura; family Aromobatidae; genus Allobates; species Allobates femoralis. The sequence continues at coordinate 271,389,053 of JARQOC010000004.1, read as the reverse complement.
CCAGTGATAAAACTTGTTTTGAGTCAGTTGAATTTGCCAGAGAGATTGGGAATGTACAAGGGTGTCGACTTGGTGTTTGGCCATGGTGTAGGCTTGTTGTGTATCAGGGAATGGGGTTAGGGCAAACACCGACTGAGCCTGGAGTAGGGAGGTGTGTAAGGCATCAAATTTCTTTCTGTGTGTTTTCCTCCTGCATGATAGATAACTGATGATATGGCCTCTCATAACAGCCTTAGAAGTGGCCCAGAGCAGAGGGGTGTTGTCAGTGTGGGTGATATTGTCATCTGGGGAATCATTCCAGTGTGATTTGAGGAAGGTTTTGAGGTCTTCCGACACTGCTAGGTAGGATGGGAAACTCCATTGTCTCGTCTAGGGGCTTGGCTCCGCTAGACTAAGGAACAGTGAGATGGGAGCATGGTCTGAGATCAGTATTGGGTGAATACAGGAGTTGTGTTGTTGGGGGAATAGTTGTGAGGATATGAAGAGGAAATCAATCCAGGAGAAGGACTGATGGGTGAGGAAGTGACACGTGTATTCTCTACCTGTGGAGTCTGTCACTATGGGTCACAGAGTGAGAGGTGTTCCATGAAGTGTAAGAGGGATGTGGTGGCTGCTGAGGTTTGTGGAGAGGGTGAGGAGCAGTTCAGGGTGGGACATTGTACTAAGTTAAAGTCTCCTTTCACTATCAGGCAACCAGGCCAAGTCCTAGAAGAACCTGGAGAGTTGATGTGTAGAAGATGTGTTGGTCGTGGTTAGGAACGTAGAGGTTGACCAAGAAATATATTCTCCCTGCTATTTCCACCCTCAGAATCAGATATCTGCCTTGGCTATCACTAATGGAGTCCTGAATGGTGCATGGTAGGGCCTTTTTTATGAGAATGGCTACTCCACATGATGATAAAGTATGCGAGGCAGTGCAGCAATCTCCTATCTAGGGAGCTAGCAATTTACCAGGTTTGTCAGCCCTCCAGTGTGTCTCCTGAAGGAAGACCACATCTGGTGAGAATCATTTTAGATGGTTCAAGACCTTTTTACGTTAAAGGGGGGTGTTAAGGCCTGCTATGTTCCATGACAGGAACTGCAAGTGTTGTGAGGTGTAAGTGGTTTCAGGGTCTGGTGTTTTAAGAGTACTCATCCTGGGTCCCAAGGCAGGGATTGTACAGCATATGACAGTTAGGTGTGTTCATTCCTGCCGGTCCCAGTGAGCGGCAGGAGTGAACAGGTAGCAACAATGTCAAAAGTGGTGGGTCTCGCATGGATTGGTACCTGGGTTGAGCAGGGGGATAGCATAAGCAGGTAAAAACTGGGAGGGACTACAAAAACAACAATACAGTCAACACTGCAAATTAGTGAAAGCAGCTCGCCAAGAATGTGCCGTCACTGGGAGAAACATTGTATTATGGAGATGACAGTCTTCCTGTAGTAGGAGATGGCGTAGGTGGCAGGTCTTTAGGTCGTCCCACTGCAACGTCCTTAGCATGATGAAATATTCTCTTCGCCACCTCAGGATCTTGGTAAATAATTGCACGGTCACCCTCTTAGACTTTGATGTTACCTGGGTAGAGTAGTTGAAATCTAATGTTTTTTTCAATCTGTAGACGAGAGGTTGGGGTAAACAAATTTTAATCTAATCTTCAACAAAAGCATAGTTTTAACTGGCCTTTATCCAGTTGATAGATATGCTCGATGTCAGTGGTGAACTTAGTGAGAAATAAGTGCTGCGAAGAAAGCTTACAATTAAGTCTATGTTAAGGTACCTTTACACGCCGCGACGGCAGGCTGGATACATCCCGCTACTTCACGTGCACGAGCACGCTCAAACGGTTACAAACGGTCAACGCATCACCTTTACACGCCGCGACAAGATGCGCTACGCCACGCTACATCTATAGCTAGCTACATCGCCGGGTGTCTCAAGTAGCCAGCTGTAGCTCATTTACACACCGCTATAACCAGCTACTATGGGCGTACCTGGTGCAGCAGGGCCAGCACATAGGCGTGCTACAATTGTGGTTTACGAGCCGTCCGTACGCTGATAGGACGAAGCAATAACATCCTGATTGGGCAGGCAACGCAGGAGGCTGAGTAATACATGACGCTCGAGCAATTGTGTAGTGTGACTCGTCAGCTCCTTTAAATATGCCTCCCTATGCAGCGACTACCAATCGTCATGCAGCAGCTTCCACCAATGATCGCACATGGGGCGCGCGGTAACACGGAGCCAGGGTCACGCCTTAGCTACATTGCAGCTACATCGCAGGCTGTCCCTTCCGTTGCCTCTTTACACGCCGATACAGCTCGCTACCATCGGCGTTGTAGCCATCAGTTTTCAAGCAGACCTAGGAAACAGATGTATCTGTTGCCGGCTGTAGCGTCACGTCTTAAGACGCCGCTACGACGGGCTACATTGGCGCTACAAGCTACATTTGTAGCCTGTAGCGGGATGTATCCAGCCTGCCGTCGCGGCGTGTAAAGGTACCATTAGAGATGAACAGATCTTCCTAGGATTGTTTTTCCAGATTATATTGAATTTGGAAGGATAATGAAATTTACATTGGATTTATTTGATGCAAATTCAAAGGCTATCCTTATTATGCTTTAAATGTTTCTTTAGATGTAAGAGCATAGTAAATGGTGGTCTTATAAAAGACAAAATATTTTACTCACCCTCACCTGTCCTAACATCACATTGCCACGTCTGATCCTCTCCTTGCTTCCTTTGGCTCAAATCATCTCTTCTGTCTTCAATTCTTCTAACTCTTTTGCCCCTCCTGTGCTCATTCCTAAGCATCAATGGCTGTAAAGTGAAGACAGTAGAGTAGATTGGAGACAATGGGGCAAGTGAGCCAGTGAAGGACTGTATGAGAAGCTGCAGCCCCAGAATAGGTAAGATGAAAGGTCAATATAATGTTGCTGATTTTTTATTTTGCGCCCCAATTAAGCAATACAGCAGTCAGTGTTTTTTCGTATGGAATGCCATTTTGCTTGATTGGGTTTCAGTAACTCCAAAGCATATTCATTTTTCCTCAAATTGATTTTCTCAATCTGCCATATTGGTATTTAGGAACTGCCCTACTTAAAGTTTTAATTACTAAAAGTGTCTTCTTTTTTCTCTACCAGGATAATATATTTAAACTTGTTGATTCAGGTTTTGAAAATGGTAGAGGAAAAAGTCCTTACGACCCAAAGCTGTTGACTGCATCAATTTTGATCGGTAAGTAAACAATTTGTGACAAAAATATCACTGTTTTGTTTCAGGTATTATTGCACTAGAGATAATTCATATTTAAAAAGTAATTTTCTTGATCATATTTAGTTTAAATATCAATGATCAATCTGATAATTTTCAATTGGCTGGAGAAATGGTTCTATTAAATACAGGTTCCTGAGGAGTGAGTGGGACTATGAGGGTGCACCAAACTGTCCCTGAGGTGAATAATGCCCTAACCATCAATGGAGGATTTATAACCTAAATTTTGATGCCCCTATTCCTCGGCAGCTGTCCATAAGATGCTGCCTTTATAATAACAATGAGTAATCTAGTGGTACACAGAAATATGAATTAGGGATGAGCGAGTCTACTCGCTAGGACTCGTTACTCGGCGATTCTTAAGGGACTCGCTGGACTCGGGAATCGGCGAGTCTTTTAGCGAATACTCGCTCAGTAACGAGTCCAATGCAAGTGAATGGCAATCTTAGTTTTGTCATAGTTTACTTTCTCTCACTCGCTAGACTCGCTAGACTCGCTCTATCACATCGCTATATAGCTTGAATCTCCCCAAACAGCAGCGAGTCTGAGCGAGTCTACGAGTCCGAATCCTAGCGAGTCTGCGATTCCGAGTCCTGTATTCTCTATTCGGGACTCGCGAATCCAGAATCTTTTATGTTACTAGTCAGCATTGCGTGTTAGGTCAGAAAACTTGTGAAGATAGCCAATCATAGTCAGTAATGGCATAGCAGCTTTGGTTGTGTCAGGACTATGATTGGCTGCTGTCCATCGTGATGCCTATGTCATCTATGACAGGCAAGGCAGTATATAAGGCTTGCCCCCGCCATTTTGGGCACATTGCTGAGAAGAGCTGACCTAGTGCAGGGAGACTTGGAGCAGATCTAGGGACAGTTAGGCAGTGTAGGAGTCACATATAACCCAAAAGTTCTTTTCAGAACTAACAGGACGCAGTGTAGGAGTCAAGATTCCTCACACATAACCCAAAAGTTCTTTTCAGAACTACCAGGACGGAGGATTGCTGTACAGGACTGTAAGGAAGGGAGATAGGAGCAGCCTTACAGTGAATCCAGCACCATCCTCAGAGCTTAGTTCACCCAGCTTTCCGCAGAGCTGTAATCCTAAGCTTTTTCTTATTTTTGGCACTAGTCTACCAAATAATTTTGGTGCCATTTTTCCACAAAAAATTTCCTGTGCCAGTGCGTTGCTGTACGGTGTCCTGCCTGCAGCTCGCACGGTACTTGTAAACTTGCACGCAGCCAGCACCGCAGCCTAAGTGTGCCTGGTTGTGCGTACTAAACAATTTTTTCCTGTGCCAGTGCGTAGCTGTACGGTGTCCTGCCTGCAGCTCGCACGGTACTTGTAAACTTGCACGCAGCCAGCACCGCAGCCTAAGTGTGCCTGGTTGTGCGTACTAAACAATTTTTTCCTGTGCCAGTGCGTAGCTGTACGGTGTCCTGCCTGCAGCTCGCACGGTACTTGTAAACTTGCACGCAGCCAGCACCGCAGCCTAAGTGTGCCTGGTTGTGCGTACTAAACAATTTTTTCCTGTGCCAGTGCGTAGCTGTACGGTGTCCTGCCTGCAGCTCGCACGGTACTTGTAAACTTGCACGCAGCCAGCACCGCAGCCTAAGTGTGCCTGGTTGTGCGTACTAAACAATTTTTTCCTGTGCCAGTGCGTAGCTGTACGGTGTCCTGCCTGCAGCTCGCACGGTACTTGTAAACTTGCACGCAGCCAGCACCGCAGCCTAAGTGTGCCTGGTTGTGCGTACTAAACAATTTTTTCCTGTGCCAGTGCGTAGCTGTACGGTGTCCTGCCTGCAGCTCGCACGGTACTTGTAAACTTGCACGCAGCCAGCACCGCAGCCTAAGTGTGCCTGGTTGTGCGTACTAAACAATTTTTTCCTGTGCCAGTGCGTAGCTGTACGGTGTCCTGCCTGCAGCTCGCACGGTACTTGTAAACTTGCACGCAGCCAGCACCGCAGCCTAAGTGTGCCTGGTTGTGCGTACTAAACAATTTTTTCCTGTGCCAGTGCGTAGCTGTACGGTGTCCTGCCTGCAGCTCGCACGGTACTTGTAAACTTGCACGCAGCCAGCACCGCAGCCTAAGTGTGCCTGGTTGTGCGTACTAAACAATTTTTTCCTGTGCCAGTGCGTAGCTGTACGGTGTCCTGCCTGCAGCTCGCACGGTACTTGTAAACTTACACGCAGCCAGCACCGCAGCCTAAGTGTGCCTGGTTCTGCGTACTAAACAATTTTTTCCTGTGCCAGTGCGTAGCTGTACGGTGTCCTGCCTGCAGCTCGCACGGTACTTGTAAACTTGCACGCAGCCAGCACCGCAGCCTAAGTGTGCCTGGTTCTGCGTACTAAACAATTTTTTCCTGTGCCAGTGCGTAGCTGTACGGTGTCCTGCCTGCAGCTCGCACGGTACTTGTAAACTTGCACGCAGCCAGCACCGCAACCTAAGTGTGCCTGGTTGTGCGTACTAAACAATTTTTTCCTGTGCCAGTGCGTAGCTGTACGGTGTCCTGCCTGCAGCTCGCACGGTACTTGTAAACTTGCACGCAGCCAGCACCGCAGCCTAAGTGTGCCTGGTTGTGCGTACTAAACAATTTTTTCCTGTGCCAGTGCGTAGCTGTACGGTGTCCTGCCTGCAGCTCGCACGGTACTTGTAAACTTGCACGCAGCCAGCACCGCAGCCTAAGTGTGCCTGGTTCTGCGTACTAAACAATTTTTTCCTGTGCCAGTGCGTAGCTGTACGGTGTCCTGCCTGCAGCTCGCACGGTACTTGTAAACTTGCACGCAGCCAGCACCGCAGCCTAAGTGTGCCTGGTTCTGCGTACTAAACAATTTTTTCCTGTGCCAGTGCGTAGCTGTACGGTGTCCTGCCTGCAGCTCGCACGGTACTTGTAAACTTGCACGCAGCCAGCACCGCAGCCTAAGTGTGCCTGGTTCTGCGTACTAAACAATTTTTTCCTGTGCCAGTGCGTAGCTGTACGGTGTCCTGCCTGCAGCTCGCACGGTACTTGTAAACTTGCACGCAGCCAGCACCACAGCCTAAGTGTGCCTGGTTCTGCGTACTAAACAATTTTTTCCTGTGCCAGTGCGTAGCTGTACGGTGTCCTGCCTGCAGCTCGCACGGTACCTTCCATCTCTCTAAAAATATCTTAGCCTCTAGTGTGTACCTTTCACGAAATAGTACCTGCTACTTGTTTTACAAGCCCCCAGAAAGCCACCAGAAATTACAAAATGTCACACAAAAAACCAAATCCCAAAAAAAGTCTTGCTAAGGGACAGGGACGAGGTACAGGCATTGGTAGTCGTGGCCAACTATCCACCAGTTCGGGCAGACAGACGAGGATTGATCGATCGTTCCTCCTGTCTAACTTTCCCCGTCAGGAAAGTAAACGAGTATTGAGGCCGGAAGACGAACAGCATCTAACGTCTTGGCTGGCAGACAAGACCTCAACAACAGGTTCTTGCAGCACTCAAGGTTCCTTGAGCACTGTATCTACTGTTGGTACATACCATGCTGGGTCATCTAATCCACAACCTCTTCACAGTTCCTCAGACCAACAGCAGCCCCATGAAAATGTTGACACAGACATGGGTCACTCAGATGACTTATTTGGTACATATAATCCTTTACATGAATCCGGTTTGCCAGACTCCGTAGTAGATGAGATACTTGATGAAGAATTGTCCATTCATGGACAAGTTTTAGAGACACCCCGGCCACATGAACGTGTCTTTCAGCAAAGTCTTAGACCGTCTCAGGAGTTGGAGGATGATGATGATGAGACAGTGACACACTTGTCATCTGGGGAGCAAAATCTATCTTGTTATCGGGAAGATTTAGAAGAGGAAGGGGTTGATGATGAGACAACTGATCCCACGTGGAATGTTGCGATGCAGAGCCAGCAGAGCAGCACGGAGGAAGAAAGTGTGTATGTCCCACCAACAAAGGCAGCAAGGCCGACTCCTCCCACCAGAACTCAAAGAGTCACCACTGTTGCCCAAAATGTGTCCACTGTGGCTCAAAATTTGTCAACTGTTGGACAAAATGTCTCAAATGTGGGCCTCAGTAATCCCTCAGGGAGTACAGTCAAGCCTAGAGGTCGGTCAGCCACTGTGTGGAAATTTTTTAAAGATGGGCCTTCTCAAGAAAATGTGGTCATCTGTACCATCTGCCATGCAAGGCTCAGCAGAGGCCACGGGAAAGGAAACCAGAGCACCAGCAGTATGCGGAAGCACATGGCTGGTCAGCACCCTATTCAGTGGTCAAAAGTGCAGCCTTCCACAACAGTGTCATCTGACCCAAAGACTGCGACGGTAACTCAGATACGTCCGTCACAATCAAGTGTTGCTGAAGCTGGTCCAGCTCATATGTACTCATCACAAGCAGCGGTTGCAGAGAGACTGAACACGAGTGCAGACAGTTGTCGGTCAGCAACATCGTTACAGTTATCAGTGACACAGCTGTACGAAAGGAAGCAGAAATACCACTCTTCCCACCCATTAGCCAAAAAAATAAATGCCCAGATAGCTAAGTTGTTAGCAGTCGAGATGTTGCCGTTTAGGCTTGTGGGTACAGACTCTTTCCGTGAGCTTTTGGCTGTGGCAGTACCACGCTACTCGGTTCCAAGCCGCCACTACTTTTCACGTTGTGCCGTCCCCGCGTTACATGAGCATGTCATTAACAACCTCAAGCGTGCCCTCACCAACGCTGTAACCGGGAAAGTACACCTTACTACGGACACGTGGACAAGCAGTTCAGGACAGGGCCGGTACATCTCGCTCACCGCGCATTGGATCAACGTTGTGGAGAGTGTGCCAAACGATGTTAGTGTTACATCAAACATCCTACCCACGCCACGGATAGCTGGCACAACCTCATTCAGGGTCTCTGCATCATCCTATATGTCCACTACCCCATCTTCCGCTTCCTCGACCAATCCTCAATTGCCCTCAACATCACGGCCAAGTTGGGAGGTTTGCTGCAGTGCTTCAGCAAGACGCCAACAGGCTCTGCTGAAGCTGATCTGTTTAGGTCACACTCCGCACACTGCAGTAGAGCTGTTGAAAGGTCTGAAGGAACAGACAGATGAGTGGCTATCCCCACTCCAACTCCAGACCGGTCTCGTGGTGAGCGACAATGGTCGTAACCTAGTGGCTGCACTAAAGCTCGGAAACCTTGTGCACGTGCCTTGCATGGCTCACGTGCTGAATCTGGTAGTGCAGAAATTCCTGCGTACATACCCAGAGCTATGTGACCTACTGGAGAAGGTGCGTCGACTTTGTGCACATTTTCGTCATTCGTCAACAGCGGTTGGAAAACTTTCATTGCTTCAAAAGCAATTGAATTTGCCCAACCACAGACTCATTTGTGACATGCCGACACGATGGAACTCTACATTCCATATGTTATCGAGGATCAATGAGCAGCAGAGGGCAATATCCGAGTATCAGTTGCAACATGCCCGTCAGACCGGCAGTCAGCCACGACATATTAGTACAATGGAGTGGGTGTGGATCGCTGACACATCTGAGGTTCTTGATAATTTTGACTACTGCACAAAACTGGTGAGCGGTGATCAGTCCATCATCAGTGTCACTATACCCATGCTGTGTCTGCTGAAAGAGTCCCTCATTAATCAGAAAAATGAAGCATTGAGAGCCCAGCAGATGGCTATGGAGCCAGATTTAAACAGCGCAGTACCTAGCCAGCAAAGCCAGTATGACCAGGCAACAATGGCTCCTGAGGAGGAACAGGAGCAAGACGATGAAGAGGATTCATTTTTTGTTGGTGCCGATGTCAACCCAGATGGTACTCAGAACCCCAGCTTTGTGTCTCTCCACCATGGGTGGCCTGGAGAGGAGGAGGCGGAGACAGACTTTGCGGATTCAATGGGTATTGAACATCGTTCTGAGGACACTGAAGACATGACTCTATGCAGCTTAGGACACATGGCTGACTTCATGTTGACTTGTCTGCTAGAAGACCCACGAGTGATTAACATATTGCACAACGACCTCTACTGGTTGGCCACCTTTCTGGACCCACGTTATAAAGATAAATTCACCTCACTGCTGTTTCAGTCACCACGTGGCTTGACAATTGACTATTTCAAGAGTGTTCTTGTGGAAAATATGCTTCGAATATCACCGTCAGACAACACTCTGCCCATAGTTAGCAACTCTGTGCAACAGCAGCCTTTGGTCGGGGCACAATCATCCACGCTGTCCAGAAGAGATGCTGGAAAGATGTCCGCAAAGTGGGCTATGTTCAATAAGCCATCGAACCTGCAGCGCCATGTTGCTCCAGTAACCATCTCTCGAAGACAGAAACTTACCAACATGGTACAAGAATACTTAAGTGACAGTACCTGCTTCCTGACTGATGCCGCAGTCCCGTTTAATTACTGGGTCTCCAAGCTCCACACTTGGACCGAGCTCTCGTTGTATGCCTTGGAGGTGCTGGCATGCCCTGCAGCTAGTGTGACATCAGAGCGGGTTTTCAGTGCCGCTGGGGGTATCATAACTGATACCAGGACACGTCTTACTCCAGAGAATGCAGACAGGCTTACTCTAATTAAGTTTAATAGGAACTGGATTTCACAAGACTTCTTGAGCCCTGAAGACGACAGTACTCAGAGCTGAAGTGCCACGTTCAACATCAATATGATATAATTAATCATTGTATTATATTGTGTCTTTTTGGTACAAGCAGTATGTCCAAGACCAGTAACGATTTGCGTAACCATGTTCCTGCAACCTGGTAATGAGGCTGCTTCATCTTAAACCAACACTACACCTTAACTTCGGTTTCATTAACCATCACAACACCTTTTCACAAGGAATCAACCTTTATTTTCTGTTAGCAAACATTTAACAGCCCCTTGGGCTAATTTTTGGAAACACCCAGCCTAACAAGCTGATCATGGCCCTTAGGCCTGCATTTACACTAAAAATGCCAAACAGCCCCTTGGGCTAATTTTTGGAAACACCCAGCTTAACAAGCTGATCATGGCCCTTAGGCCTGCATTTACACGAAAAATGCCAAACAGCCCCTTGGGCTAATTTTTGGAAACACCCAGCCTAACAAGCTGATCATGGCCCTTAGGCCTGCATTTATACCCAAAAAGCAAAACAGCCCCTTGGGCTAATTTTTGGAAACACCCAGCCTAACAAGCTGATCATGCCTAGGCCTGCATTACCAAATGCAACGCCCTTGGCAATTTTTGAAAACCACTAACAAGTATCATGCTTAGCCTGCATTACACTAAAAGCAAGCCCCTTGGGCTAATTTTTTGAAACACCCAGCCTAACAAGCTGAACATGGCCCTTAGGCCTGCATTTACACCTAAAATGCCAAACAGCCCCTTGGGCTAATTTTTGGAAACACCCAGCCTAACAAGCTGAACATGGCCCTTAGGCCTGCATTTATACCCAAAATGCCAAACAGCCCCTTGGGCTAATTTTTGGAAACACCCAGCCTAACAAGCTGAACATGGCCCTTAGGCCTGCATTTATACCCAAAATGCCAAACAGCCCTTGGGCTAATTTTTGGAAACACCCAGCCTAACAAGCTGATCATGGCCCTTAGGCCTGCATTTTACACAAAATGCCAAACAGCCCCTTGGGCTAATTTTTGGAAACACCCAGCCTAACAAGCTGACATGGCCCTTAGGCCTGCATTTATACCCAAAATGCCAAACAGCCCCTTGGGCTAATTTTTGGAAACACCCAGCCTAAAAGCTGAACATGGCCCTTAGGCCTGCATTTATACACAAAAATGCAAACAGCCCCTTGGGCTAATTTTTGGAAACACCCAGCCTAAAAGCTTAACATGGCCTTAGGCCTGCATTTACACCAAAAATGCCAAAACAGCCCCTTGGGCTAATTTTTGGAAACACCCAGCCTAAAGGCTATCATGGCCTTAGGCCTGCATTTACACAAAATGCCAAAACAGCCCCTTGGGCTAATTTTTGGAAACACCCAGCCTAAGAGGCTTATCATGGCCCTTAGGCCTGCATTATACACTAAAATGCAAAACAGCCCCTTGGGCTAATTTTTGGAAACACCACCAGCTTAACAGCTGAACATGGCCCTTAGGCCTGCATTTATAAAAAATGCAAAACAGCCCCTTGGGCTAATTTTTTCCAGGCAACAAGCCTATGCCTCCATCGTGGGCATTGCATGTACTATGCTCCTAGTACAAGCAATTCTATTGTATGGGCCAAGCACCCTGCTTTCTGAAAAAAATGTATATGAAGCCCCTTCAGCTAATTTTTTTAGGCAACAAGCCTATGCTTGCATCGTGGGCATTGCTTGGACTATCATCCTGCTGGAGCCTGGAGAAAGGTCCCACTATACGCTCTGTAGAAAACGCGTAGACGCGATGTGTAGCAGGTAGATGTCCCAGCCTCTCACATGTGTGTTCCTAGTCTTGTTGCCATAGCGAGGCATTAAGTAACCCCCCAAACACAGGCACTGTTTATTTGTCAGCAACATTTGTCTGTGGAGTCATGATTTTACACTTAGTAACCAAGGTGACTTCATGCTCCATGCGGTCCGTAAAGTACTTGCTAATGATGCTCTCTCTCCCCTGTCCTCCACGCCAAATGTCTCGGGGTAATCCTTGACTCATCCCTCTCCTTCAAGCCCCACCTCTAGTTCCTAACCAAGTCCCTGTCACTCCAACTCAAAAATATTTCAAGAATTTGCTCGTTACTCAACCCTGACACAGCTAAAACACTCATTAATGCCCTCATCATCTCACGCCTTGACTACTGGAACCTCCTTCGCACAGGCCTCCCTGCCAACTCTCTTGCACCTCTCCAATGTATACTAAACTCTGCTGCCCGACTAATCCATCTGTCCTCACGCTACTCACCTGTCTACACCCACTGCCAAGGCCTTCACTGGGTCCCCGCCCCACAGAGAGCTCACTTTAAAACACTGATCATGACATTCAAAGCCTTACACAACCTATCCCCACCATACATCTCCGACATGATCTCCCGATACCATCCCTCACGCTACCTGCGTTCATCCAAAGAACTTCTCCGACACTCCCCCCTCATCTCCTCTTCCCACAACCGCATACAGGATTTCTCCCGGGCATCAACCATGCTCTGTAACTCGCTGCCCCACCTCATCACTCACTCGCCTACCCTGGGAACCTTCAAGAAACACCTAAAGACTCACCTCTTCCGACAGGCCTACAACCTGCCATGACACCCCGCTACACGCCCCACGACCGACACCTTCCCCACCCTATTGTATCCCCACCCACCCCTCGTTGAATGTGAGCCCACGCGTACAGGGTCCTCTCCTGTTGTACCTCTATGACCTTATTGTCTATGTTTATTGTACTTCTCCTTGTGTACCTTATCCTCATGTAAAGCGCCATGGAACCTATCGGTGCTATATAAATAAATAATAATTATAATGATGATGACTTTAAGCCCACCCACAAAACAACCTACACATCCTTTCCCTGAAAAAAGACAGACACAAAGCAGTTTTTGTAAACTGGGTATTATTCCGCCATAATGGTAAAAATGTCAGAATTTTTTTTTTTTTTTTTTTTGGTACAACTTTGTAAACAGGAAAATATAAGAAATAATAACAATGAAATTGTGCAATGCACATGAACACAAAATAAAAAAAAAAAAAAAAAGGGGTCTACAGCTGCTGGTAGGTTGCCGTATCCTCCGGCCTTGCCAGTAAAGTGACACCATCACCCTGGTCCTGCAAGAGGTCAAGGGCCCCATGAATGGCCTCCGGCAACCCTTGAGGGTGGATCCTCTGGGCCGGTGTGGGGAAAAATGGTAGGTCCCTGTTAGGTGGCCATTGTGGAATGGTAGGTACAGGCCTCTGTGGTGGCACATGGCTGTCCCGGGGTGTGGGCCTGTCTTGTAGGTTGTAGTGTCTGAGTTGCCACCCCTCCAAAAAATTGAAAACCTCACCTGGGTGGTTTGGTGGGCGACTGGCGTCAAGCACAATCTGTAATGCTGACCTTGCCCGCAGTAGCCTGTGAAATGGAATTTCATCCAGGAATGGTATCAGACTGTGGGCAAAGTCAGCATTACTTTGTGCACGCCGTCTATTAGGTGACCCCGGGATCAGACCATGGCTGGTGTGAGGTGGGCATCCAGGTTCCTCCTGTTGCGGCCGGACATGCCCCAAAGCTGGGGTTGGTGCTGGTGGCGGCGGTGGTGGTGTTGGTGCTGGTGGCGGCGGTGGTGGTGTTGGTTCTGGTGGCGGCGGTGGTGGTGTTGCTGCTGCTGGTGGCGGCGGTGGTGGTGGTGCTGGTGCTGGTGGCGGCGGTGGTGGTGTTGCTGCTGCTGGTGGCGGCGGTGGTGGTGGTGCTGGTGCTGGTGGCGGCGGTGGTGGTGGTGTTGGTGGTGCTGGTGGCGGCGGCGGTGGTGGTGGCGCCGGCCGTGGTGGTGGTGGTGGGTGTTCTCCACGCCGCCTTCTGTTTGGCGGTGGAGGGTTCACAGCACGCCGCCCTCTGTAGTAAGCTTCTCTGTGGGTAAAGTAAAAAAAAATTTGGTGAATGCATTGCATTTGGAAACAAAAACATAGGTCAAACATTAAGTTGCACGCTTTTTAGACTCTGTGTATCTGTGTATTATTAATCAGATATTTGTTATTATTATGAAAGAATAACCAACTGTACATAACATAAAGGAATACGTGACTTTCTTTGCTAATTCAATACTAATACATAATTTTTCACCCCCTGATTAACACCCACCCCCCCCCCATCCCATCTAATCTAGACGATCAATAACACCAATGGTTCACATGAAAAAAAAAAAGTCCCCCTGACTTCACTTTTTACTTGACATACTTAATTCACAAAACTTTTAGCTTATATCATCTATATAAAGCAGGGAAGGGGTTGAAAGGTATACAATATATATATATATAATCTATTTATATAATCGGGAGTTTGAAATTCCGGCACTGTAGCCTAATCCCAAACTCCTTAGCGTCACTGCGAGCGGAGACGCGTATGCGCCTTCGCGAGCCGCAGACGCTTAACTCACACAGCCGCTATAGCGTTTTCTCTAGCGGCCTCGCGCCCTCCGCTCACAGCAAGACCTGCGCCCCTCACAGCGCCCAATCCGCCCCGGCATGCTGGCATTTGTACTTCCCCCGTCTGTGCACCCACAGGTCTTAGCAGATCACTGATGCTGACAGCGGGGGGGGACAACACAGACAATCAAATCAGGAGGAGGTCAGTGTCAGGAGGAGATGACAGACGCCCGCCGGGGCCTGTGACACTGCAGAGGTCACAGCGGGGCTGTGTGTGCGGACAACGGGGAGGCCGGGGGCTACGGACGTACCGGACACGTCCTCTGCTCCTGGAGATGTGCCGCGGTTCCGCGCTCGCAGCGTATCTGACGCTGGAGCCGCGCTCACCACGCCCACACCACGCCCTCTGCCAAACAACCCACACCTCTCACTAACCTCCTGCAGCTAACCACACCCCATGTTTACCTTTGCCATGATGTCATTTAGCTGCGGCCGCTATCTTTAATAAGGTCAGAAATGATGGCAGTAATCGGATCTCTGCTCCCTCTAGCACGCCCCAACACTGTAGCACCATCTATTAACCCTATTCTCATCACCTATATACTCTGCTACCCACTGAGCCGCCTGTATACTCTGCTACCCACAGACCCGCCTGTATACTCTGCTACCCACAGACCCACCTGTATACTCTGCTACCCACAGACCCGCCTGTATACTCTGCTACCTCAGACCCGCCTGTATACTCTGCTACCCACAGACCCGCCTGTATACTCTGCTACCACCAGACCCGCCTGTATACTCTGCTACCCACAGACCCGCCTGTATACTCTGCTACCCACAGAGCCGTCTTTATACTCTGCTACCTCAGACCCGCCTGTATACTCTGCTACCCACAGACCCGCCTGTATACTCTGCTACCCACAGACCCGCCTGTATACTCTGCTACCCACAGAGCCGTCTTTATACTCTGCTACCTCAGACCCGCCTGTATACTCTGCTACCCACAGAGCCGCCTGTATACTCTGCTACCTCAGACCCGCCTGTATACTCTGCTACCCACAGAGCCACGTGTATACTCTGCTACTCACAGAGCCGTCTTTATACTCTGCTACCTCAGACCCGCCTGTATACTCTGCTACCCACAGAGCCGCCTGTATACTCTGCTACCTCAGACCCGCCTGTATACTCTGCTACCCACAGAGCCGCCTGTATACTCTGCTACCCACAGAGCCGTCTTTATACTCTGCTACCTCAGACCCGCCTGTATACTCTGCTACCCACAGACCCGCCTGTATACTCTGCTACCCACAGACCCGCCTGTATACTCTGCTACCCACAGACCCGCCTGTATACTCTGCTACCCACAGACCCGCCTGTATACTCTGCTACCCACAGACCCGCCTGTATACTCTGCTACCCACAGAGCCGTCTTTATACTCTGCTACCTCAGACCCGCCTGTATACTCTGCTACCCACAGACCCGCCTGTATACTCTGCTACCTCAGACCCGCCTGTATACTCTGCTACCCACAGAGCCAAAATGGAAACTAATGTATATATTTATAAATAATACTAAATGTACACAACAGTGCTGCAGATACATACCTTGGCATAGCGGCTACCGGGTGAAGGAAGGACAGCCGGTCATAAAAGTGGTAGTGGTTGAGCAATGGAGCGGCTCCCGGTTGTCTCTCTGAGTACTGCCGGTACTGCTTCTTATGCTGGTCCCGGCAGCTCCTCCACCGTTTTTTAAGATGGTCAACTGTGAAATGATTTGAAACCGGCTTTAGAGATGTGTAATATTTGAAAAAACAAAAGTATGTGTACAAATCAACAATAACATTTTATTCATTTTGTGTGTGTAATGTGTATACAAGGCACAGTGACACGACAGTGTGGAACATCATCAACAGCATTACGGACATTGAGCTCACGTGGCCACAATCACAAATGAGGCAGGACACATGTCAACGCATAGAGAATGTAATAGTGCGGGCACCAGACTCTGGTCATTAGTGGTATTTATATACACCCAACCCCTTGGCCGAAAGAGCCAGGAGGATAAGACATTAAACTCATTGTACTGTTGTGACCCCATCCAAATATAGGCAACTATGCGGTGGAGCATGATAACACATTCAGGGTCCTGTATACCCTGCTATGGGGGCCCTGTATTCCCACTGCTGGGGGCCCTGTAAACCCACTGGGCCACTGTCTACCCACTGCTGGGGGCCCTGTATACCCACTGCTGGGGGGGCCTGTACACACACTGAGGGCCCTGTATACAGGGACTGACTGGCACCCTACAGTTTGGGTCGCAACCCTCCCTCACTGGCCCGACACAGGTGAGGACGGGGGGTGGGGGTGATGACTGGCGGCCGCCTCACAGTCACCGCAGCTCCCGCATTATCCTATGGCTCGCTCCCAGCCTCGCGCTCCTCACAGCCGCTCGCTAACAGTCGCAGCCGCACGCCACTCACAGACGCTCACTCCCGGACGCAGCCGCGTGCTGATGACGTCATCGCGCGGCCAGGAGCTTCCGTTTCCGCCTGCTGCTTCAGGGACATGCGGATTATTCATGCTCCTGCAGCCGCATGACCCGTGGCACCTGGGCCAGTCCGCCCCTGCCTGTATACGACAATATGGGGGCATGTATACCCAGCTGGGGGCCTGTATACTCTGCAGGGGGAGGTGTATACTCTGCTGGGGGGCTGTCTACCAGTGATAGCCGCTGTATATCAGGATGGCGGTGAATATGTTTTCATAGTTTTTCGGGGCAAAAATAGGGGGGTCGGCTTATACACGGGTCGGCTTATACACGAGTATATATACAGTAAATGCAATATATAACGTGTGAACTCATTTAACTTACTTAGATTGCTCTGTTCCTCATGGTCACTCCGATGGAACGCAGGGAACATCTCTTGGGCGATCTCTCTCCAGGCTGTATTAATAAGGGTCGTATCCCCATACTCAGGATCTGTAGGGAGCCATAGAAATGGACGAGCCTCCACAAGTGCGATAAGACGCAGCGTGTTCACCATGCCACGTCCTGCTGCCATGATTGCACTGATGAATGGATCGCTCTGTGTGTGCGCCTGTCAGCGCGACTCGCTTCCTGTTTCCTTAAACCATAGTGTGTGCTGGAGAATCCCTTCCCTCGCATCATCGGCTACAAGCCTCAAAATAAGAGAAAAACCAGCGAGTTTGGACTCGCACACTTTCAGAGACACATCAGCGAGTTGTAAATGTCATTATTCGCTATTACTCGGGTCCCTATTCATTAACATTGGACTCGCTGGACTCGCAACGAGTCCCGAGTCCTTGACTCGGACTCGTTGGGGTCTTGCGATTCCGAGTCTTTTCGGACTCGCTCATCCCTAATATGAATATAAAGTCCTCCAAAGAATGTTTGGGGTCACTTAAAGAATATCAGTATACGCTTATCTCTTCAAACAGTGAACATAACTTTGGATTCTCCTTTCATCAATAAGAATGCCATTTAGAGTCGTGGTTGGTCTAAAAATATATCTAATTCAAAAGAAGTGAAATAGCACTCACCGGTTCTTCTGTGCTTGCTTTATTGATGCAGAACGGGGTTACATAGGTGCAGGGAGGGGTGCTTGAGAGCCAGACTACGGCTTGCCGTTTCATTCAGATTGAACTTCCATGGGACTTTTTTCTACTGAGATGCACCCAGGTAAAACCGGCAGCCTCTAGGGAGTATCTATGTGGCCGTAAGCGGGCCTTCCTGGTTTGCTGAGTGGTGCATGTCTACCTTGTTACACTAGCAAAAATATATCTCCATAGTGCATAGCTTAAGAGACCAACCATGGCCCTAGATGGCATTTCTATTGTCGAAAGCAGAATCCAAACTTATGTCCACTGTTTGAAGAGATAAGTGTACTCATAATTCTTTGAGTGACCCCAAACATTCTTTGGAGGACTTTATATTTATATTTCTGTGTATTGTTAAATTACTCATTGTTATTATAGGCCAGCTTTTTAGGAACAGCTGTTAAGGAATGGGGTCACCACAATTTAGGGCGGAAATCTTCAAATTGGTACATAGGACATTCTTCACCTTAGGGTCATTTTGATGCACCCTCATGGTCTTACTCACTCCATAGGAGCCTGTATTTATCTGTCTGTTTGTATGTCTGTACTTATGGGCTTTTTATTATTGTATGGAATAAACTTTGCTTTTAAATCTTAAATATTTTGTCAATAATAGGAATTTTTCTTCTCAAGTTATGACCCCACATACTAATATGCATTAATTTTGTTTTCTTTAGCAGAAATAGTTCTATGCTTTAGTAGGAATGGCTGCCATAATTGAGTGTTTTTGTGAAAAAAGTTACCATTTTCATGGTGAACTAATGATTGCTCTTAAGCCCCCGTCACACGGGGCGACATCGCCGCCCATTACAGAGGTGACGTGGGGGCGTGGCCTATTGCCGGCGTCATCGCCCCTACGTCGCCTCATGTAAAGAGGCGATGTCGGTGGTGCTCTGAAACCAGGCGACCATCATGGGGCGATGTGCACACATCGCCCCATGTAACCAGGCGTCGGCGACCTGTCAGGCGATGGGAGCCATAGGCTCCCATTGTTCTGCATCGCCGCTGGGTTTCTAGACACCCCGGTAGCGATGCTGCCTGACAGCTCGCCAGCGTGGGGCTGGAGGTGTCGCCCCGTGTAAACAGGGGACGGCGACGCTGGTGGGGCGCCAAAAACATGCGCGCACCCACCAGTAGCCGCCGACATCCCCAGCCCCGTCGCCTGGTGTGACGGGGGCTTTAGATATAATTAAAGATATACAAACTCTGGGGGAAAATTCTATTTATTAGAAAAAAGGGGGATTTAAAATCATTTACTCATGATTTTTTCTTCTGGTTAATAATTATAGAAATAAGATGAATACGGATATGAAGTTACTAGTCCTCAATGTGCTACAAATGGAACAGGGGTACATATTGAAATCCTAATTGTATAACTACATTCATTTTATGGTAGCATTTAATGTTTTATTTTACAGTGTAATTTGCAGTTTTGCTACAGTATGTAACTATTATTGGTTCACTACAATGTATTTAATTTAATGTGTAAGTAAGAATACAGCTGTTCTCCAGTTACATTTGGTTTTATAATTCACTCATTCCAGAGACGGTTTCCTCGAAGCCGATTGTTGACCTTCCTGCTTCAAATGGCAACAATTTCTTTGAATATTTCACAGTTAATAACCACAGACTGGTTTCCTGCAAGGCTTATTTCAGTCAACTACCCACACTATGTTTGAAAAGAAGGTTCATTCACAATAAATGGTGTAAATTAATTTTTGATATTTACGGCTACACTTTTTACGTTAGTAAACCCTTAGACTTCCCTTGAGAATTTCTTGTAGTGAATGAAAAATGAGGCAAAAAGCTAGTTAAAAGTCATATGATGTATACAGTTTAAACATTTTGTGCCCTACTATAAAACTAAGAAGGCATCTAGTTGGCTAATTACCAAACATAAAGAATGTATCTGCATATAGAGATGTGAATTCTAGACATAGGCCAAATTATTTGGGTTGAATTCTATTTATATTTTAAAAGAATCCACATTCTGGAGAGAGTAATTTTTTTTGTAAATCACTTCTAGCAATGTTGTCCAGCTGTCTTGCTGAACTTTAGAGGATTAGCAAAAGGGTTAGTAAGAAGAAAAAATGATCACCTCTCTGGACAATTCCAGCTCTCATTGTGTGTTGTCCGGTTGTCTGCATCTTTGTTGCTCTACATCTCCAGCCCGGTTTTCTCTCTTGGCCAGGATTTCCAACTGCAAGCAGGACTTTGAGGATACTACATATGTGAACTGATCTCTGTGGCCGTCAGCTGAAAGTACCAGCTACAGTAAGGACTTTTTTACATCAGCATTTCTGTCTGGATCCGGCAGATCCGAACAGAAAACCGCATCTTCCGCTTAATGGCAACACTTGTGGTACACTTGCAGCAAGCCCCATGCATTCTCAATGGGACTTGCGGCAAGTGCGGTATTGCCGTCATACGGCACTTGCCGCAGTTGCGACCGCAAATAAAACTGTAGCTGACTGCTTTTTTTTTTTTCGCGGCAGTAACTGCTGCAAGTGCTGGATCACGGCAATAAAGTGCTTGTAGCAAGCCCCATAGAGAATGCATGGGGCTTGCCGCAAGTGTACCCATAAGTGCTGCTATTAGGCGGCAGAAACGCTGATGTGAAAGGGGCCTTAGTGTGATGGAAGTGCTGAGAACCTGATAGCATGCAGAGATAGGCAGGGTTTGCCAGTTAGTCCAACGGTGAAATGAGTACAAGTTTTTTTAAGTCAATAAAAGGAAAAGAAAACATAACCATTACTCACCTCTTCAACTGCCCTTGCTGCTCCCCACTCCCTGTCAGCTGTTTAGTTCTCCATACTTCAGTCATTCTACAGTTCTGGCCCATGGTTCACTCCAGGCAAGGTTTTCCCATCATGAACAGGCCCTGGAGGTAACTACAAAGTAGCCTGAAGGGTCTGCCCACAGCCAGAAGATCTGACCTAGAGTCTATGCTGGGTCTTAGATGTGACATAAGAACGGAAGCCTGAAGAACAGGACAATGGACGGGGAGCAGCTGGGGTGAGAGGTGATGTATGAGTTTTCTTTTTCTTTTTATATTTTACACTTATTATACTCTGGGGTTAGGCAGATCCCATAGCATAATAGGGAACATTTAGTTCACTGAGAATAACTTCATTGCAAATCAAATTTCCTAGCAAAATCCTCACAATTCACATTTTGTCAGATCCTCACATCTCTTGGGATTTTTATATTCTTAATAAAGTTATAGTTGAACATATGTTTTCTATTGATTTGCTTTGTAGATGCTTTTATATAGTTTTCTACTTACTAGATGATACTAGATAATGTTCTTTTGTACGTTTGCTACTGTGTGAATTGTAACAAAAATTTAATATTGTGACACATTTTCATAACCGTTTTTATAGTATCACTTCTTAGAAATGTGCAGTCTCTCATTGTCGCTCTGCACTCCTCCAAGTGACCTTATGCATGCAGTGAAGGAGCGGGAAGGTGCGCACTGATCATTTATATTAGGTGCCATCGATTTCTTTTCTTTTTTTTTTCTTTTTTTTTTCAGGCGCCTGTGGAGTAAGTGATAACAAAACAGACATAAGGTTATATAAAGGTTGAGCAAAACATCAAAGTCACTTCAGTGCTTCACGTTTTTATGTGTTTTTCTTAAAATTACATGGGCAGGGCTGTAATTAAAGGTATTTTTGTACTTCAAGTTGAAAACCACACACAAATTGTTAATAAGACTGCAGTGCTGGTACATTTTTGATCATATACCTCATGCTGAGCTAGCCGGATCATTTATAGTGCTGCTTACCTTTGAAGAGAATCTGATTAATTCTGTATCCCAGCTTAATGTCATGGATCTGTCATTTTATTTATTTTTAAACTTAATTTTTATTATTTTTGAGTGTTAGTTTTCATATTTTAATGCTGACTTATTACTGTTTTCTTTTAATATTTCTTTTTTAAGTTTTACATCAGCTGTGGACTTTCTAAGGAAACAATTATATATTTGAAATGAAAATTGTCACAAAACCTTGTACTGTTTAATATTACATTTTGTTATATTTAGTTTCTGGATCAGCAAGTGTAGAAAAATTAATAACTCCACATCTAAAATAAAAAACAACAACAATATTTTGCTAATAAAATACATGTGACGGTAGATAACTGATATAGTGTAGCATAGCAATAGCGTATAGTGTAGCATAGCAATGTAGTATAGTGTAGCCTTACAAACTCTTAGGCTGTGTGCTCCTTGAGGCACTGTGTGTTTGACATAGCACCTCCAAACAGGCGGGAACCCGTGGGTGAATGCAGAGAGCCCTGTACACGATCTGTGGTGGTTGCAGGGCGACTTCTTTTTGCATGCACCCACTGGAGGTCTCTTTTCACACTGCAGCATGAAATTGAAATGCTGCTGTCAGGAGAAGTAGGCAGACCGCAGCCGCCCTGTAAACATAATCTGAGGTGGGTGCTGGGGGGCTTCTCCTTACATGCACCCGCTGGAGATCTCTTCTGACTCTGCAGCATTAAATTAACATGCTGCGATGTGGAAAAGCATAGTGAGCATGGGATTTCTTGAAATCCCATCCACTATGCTTGTACTGTACAGCACAGCATTTTGGATGCAGTGCCTGCGGACCTGCAGAACCCATGGGAGAATACAGGCAGACCGCAGCTGTCCTGAACTCACACTCTGCAGTGGGTGCATGGCGGCTTCTCCCTGCATTCTCCTATGGTGACTGCTTCCAACTCCTTAGCATGAAACTAACATGGTGTAGAGATGCAGATGTCCAGTAAATCTCAGTGCAGCTGAAAACACACCGCGGTCAGGCGAAGCATAGTGAGCTTGGGATTTCTACAAATCTCATCCACTATGCTTGTAATGTACAATGCAGCATTTTGGACGTAGTGCCTGCAGACCTGCAGGAACCCATGGGAAAATGCAGGCAGACAACAGTCACCCTATACTTACGATCTGCGGTGGGTGCAGGGCAATGTCGCCCTGCATTCACCCATTGGTGGCCACTTCTGACTCCACAGCATGAAACTAACATACTGCAGAGATGCAGAAGTCTGGAAACCTGTACCGCAGCTGAAAACACGCTGTGGTCGGGAGTAGCATAATGCGCATGGGATTTCTTGAAATCCCATCCACTATGCTTGTACTGTACAACGGATCATGCATAATGCTGTGTCCAAAATGCAGTTCCAGATCTGCACACCCTCAGGTTTTGCCAGCATTGTAAATCATTGACAAAAAGGAACTAATATAATATGTGCTCTAACTAGTTATTATCTGAAGCAGTACAAGAGATTTTCTTCAGTCTTTTCTCTTTAGCATGTTTTCATACAAAATTGTTTTATTAGAATTCACCCCTGCAGGATTTCATGCAGTCTGGCAGCCAAAACTATGCGTCACATCAAAATAACTAGGAAATTTAAAGTGTGGACTTTACCTTCCAGGTCTCTTTAAATTAAGCAGTGGTAATTTTATTAAATATTGAATGTGCAACCACCCTAGAAGAACACATTTGATCTGAATGACAATACAAAATGCATACACTTTTACACTACATTAAATTTGTATAAAAGGTGTAAAAGATATTTAAAAGGAAACCTGTCATGTAAAAAAAATTAATTTAACCCGCACAAATGGGGTTATTAGCAAATTAGATTTGTGTCAAATATTAGGAAATCTGCTGCACTAAGTGAATTTAACAGTTTGCGATTTGATTTACATAAATCTAGAATAAAAATTCCCACTGTTATTTTACACAAACCAGAAGATTGTATGAGCCAGAAAAGACTCACATGACCTCAGCACGTCATTTTTTGGTCCCATCAGCATACCCATGACTTGATCACGGAATGTTGTTTAGTTGTCATGATACCCAGGGATCAGCTGATGACCATTGTGTCTGTCATTACAAAGCTGCTGCAAATGCTGGCTGTAAGCCGACATTCGTAAATTGTGATTTCTGCTATACATAGCATTGCTGATGCACTGCTCTCAATAGCTTGAGCAATCGGATGATCGCAGCTTTAAGTCCCGTAAAGTAACTAGTAAATACAATAAAAAGTAAAAAAAAGTTTAAATATGAAAAAAATAACAACAAAAATTTCAAATCACCCCATTTTGCCCCATTAAAAATAAAACCATTAAAATAATAAAAATACAAATATTTGATATAGCTGCAGAAGGATTCAGAAATATCCAATCCGTCAACATATAAAATAAATTAATCCAATTGGAAATCAGCATAATAAAAAAAATGTGAAAATAACAGAATTATGATTTGTGGCTAAAGTAACATTGCAATAAAATTAAATCTACCCCAAAATGTTGTCATTAAAAATGTCATCTCAGGGTGAAAAAAATAAGCCATCACTTAGCCCCAGATCCCCAAAATTAAAAGTGTTACTGTTCTCAGAAAATGGCAGCAGAAGCTAAATATTTTTTTAAAAAATTTCAGAATAATTTTTCACCACTGAAGTAAAAAAAAACATACTCTCTGGTATCTACATACTCATACTGAACTGGAGAATCATACTGCCAGGTCAGTTTTACCTTATATTGAGCATGGTAAGTAAACAACTGAAAACGGCTGGCATGAAGGGGTTAATACACACTCAGGAGACCTTAAAAGAGTTTTCCAGTCTAAAATGACAGTTTTGCAGTAACTCAATGTGACTAAAAACGTATGAATCATCAGATTGTGCACTTTGCACTTAGAATTCTCCGTTCTTAGAGCTGAGAACGATGGTCACATGGCCGAGAGTATGCAATTTGCATACTCTCGGCCATAATCCAGTTAGATGGCTGTGGCCTCGCTCAGTGCAAGTGTATTGTGTGTTACTGTACCAATCTAGTTCGATTCTGGCCAGGAATTTGTATATTGTATACTTGCATAATCGCCGTTCCTGGCTCTGATACCGGGAAATCCTCACAGTGCACAGTGCGTGTAATGTAACGGTTTCCAAGTCTGCAGTCCCAGATTAACTGGAGACTTGTGGCTTTAGACCTCTACAAAATTCGTCATAGCTTTCATATTTCATTGTCAAAATATTTGTTCATCTCTAATCTACTTGTGTTATTTTTACCGTACTTTGCAAAGCTATACTTATGAAAAAATAAGAGTGGTGGGTGGGTCCATAGCATAAAAGTTATTTATTTTTTATTTATTTTTTTACTGAAATGCATATACTTCGGGCAGAAAGCGCCAAATAGTGCCTATTTTAATTCTTGAAAAACTATTTAAAAAATGTTATTTAAAGATGATTTAAATACAAGTGTTTAAGTAAAACAAAAATTCCTCCAATGGTCTTCCTTTATTTTAGGCTATGGTCTCATCATTCTTTTTTTTCTTTAGATTTAGAACTTTAAAAAGTACAGTACAAATTGATTTGACAACGATTTAAAACATATGAAATATCTTTTGATTTACAAATGAAAATCTGCCAATCATCTAGCAAAATTAGACTCTTTTGGCATTTGCCTTAGCCACATAGTAATCTATAGATGATTTTTTAAAGTGGACGTGTGATACATTTTATTTGTGGTTCCAGATATATGCTGCCAATTGTACATAAAATGTATGTGATGTGACCAGGGATATGGGTACTCGGACACCGGGACTGATGGCTGCTTGAATGGGGAGGTCACGGGTGGTCGGGATCCCGGTTCCGTGCCCTGATTATCATTTGAGTTAGATGGTGGGGAGAGGAGTATTTACAAGGGGACGTGACGCCGCCTGTAATTCCCAGTAAAATGGTACTGGCGCTGCAAGCCGGCCGCTTAGGTGTTGATAGGTGTAGCAGAGAATGGTACAGCTCCCCAGAGGTGGAGCTATTTCATCAGGGCAGCAGTGATACATGAGGATGAGGGAGTTGTAATAATATTTCTTACCCCTCTGGTGAGCTGCTGGTGGTAGTGTGGAAGCCCTCCGGGCACCGGCGGGGAGAGCCACGGAGACCAGTTAAAGTTTGACTCCAATTTACTGAGTACCGGGAGATAGTAAAACGGAACACGGTACAGTTTGACCGGGTGGATGTTGCCAGCTCAGGGTCCCCCTTATGGAGTCTCTGGATGTTTGCTCTCTTTGTCTTTCGGGGTCTGTCTTATTCTTCCTGCTTCTCCCACCTTTACAGCGCTCTCCAGCCAGTCCTTCAGTATGTCACTAGCTCTCTACGTCTGTCCCTTACCAGTAAGGACGGGAGCAGCAGGGGCACACAATTTCTCCAGCCACCGGAATTCGGTCCACGATCACTAGTGCCCTCAACCGATTTCTGTCCTGAGGGGTGAGATGTCCTTGTGGTACGTACGGCAACCCGGTTATAATGGGCCCGCAGATCGTCAGTTTGCAGTCAGAGTTAAACCTCTGACTGCCTCAGCTTCCCGCGTTGTCCTAGTTTCTTTTCCCCCAACGTGACCAGTTGGCTTCTACCAGTCCTGGCCCGTTGCCTTCTGTCCTGGGCCCCCACTTAAAGATGGGGATCCCTCCTTTCGGCTGTGCTATCAGGCCTGTCCTTCCTGACTGCCTTCCCAGCACTGTCTGAGGTAACTTCTCTCACTAACTTCCTGCTTCTACTGCTCTGACCTAGGCTCCACCTTCCTTTTGGGACCTACCAACTTACTAGTCTCCCCCTTCTTTCTACTCTAGGTGGCCTAGTCTTAGGTGTGTGTGAAAAAACAGACTTCATAGGTTAATCCCTGAACTGACAATTTACAGAGATATCACATTGTTGTTAAAGTGCAATGCCTCCCTGTGGCGCCTAGCTAGAGGGGCGCCACGTGTGAATTCAGCGATTCTTTGTAGCTTTGAATTCATTTGATGTGTGCACATTTTGTCATAGTGTGAAGTTATACATAGTGTAAAGTTGTACATAGTGTAAAGTTATACATAGTGTGAAGTTGTACACAGTGTAAATTTGTACATGGTGTAAGGTTATAAATAGTATGAAGTTATACATAGTGTAAAGATGTACATAGTGTAAAGTTATACATAGTGTGAAGTTATACATAGTGTAAAATTATACATAGTGTGAAGTTATACATTGTGTAAAGTTATACAAAGTGTGAAGTTATACATTGTGTAAAGTTATACAAAGTGTGAAGTTATACATAGTGTAAAGTTATAAATAGTGTAAGATTGTACATAGTGTAAAGTTATACATGGTGTGAAGTTGTACAGGTAGCCATAAAGCATATTACATTTTATCTATAGCAAAGCAGAACCGTAGGTTTAATATATGTAAATTTAGCAAGGTGGTTATGAAATATCACAGTTCTACACTGGAAAAAAAAGTTGTTGCACATCTGGTGTTTACTGGATTATATATATTACGGAATGAAAAGCGAGCGTGCTGTAGCTGTTTTACAAAGGACATACATAAGTCACAGTGAAACATTGTGGGATTCAACTATGATTGAGCTGGCTAAAAATATAAATTGTTGATTTTTTGCTTCATTTCACAGATGGGGAGCTGTATTCAGGGACTGCAGCAGATTTTATGGGAAGAGATTTTGCCATTTTCCGCACGCTTGGAAATCATCATCCAATTAGAACAGAGCAGCATGACTCCAGATGGTTAAATGGTAAGCAGAACACCTATTATAAAACAAAGTGGATGTGGAAACACTTAGATTGTAAGTTCTGGAATAAACCGTGGAGAATAGTTAAAAATCCAAGGAATTCTTTGTCACTTTTTAAATTAATTTAGTTTTCCCTGTTTCTGTTGTAAAATATTGATGTAAACCACCCCTGTCATATTGTTCCTTGTTATTGATGCTTTTCACCTTTTCTTAAGACAATTGATAAGTTGACATTTTATACATATACTTTACATTGAGCATAAATTATCATGCTTTATACTTTAAATACAATAATTTTTTTTTGGTTTAAGAATCCTCCTTTTGCCCAGCTCCAGTTAGCTTTGACCCCTTCCCGACATTGAATTAACTCAGTGTGTTCTGATGGTAGTGCTGGCTGAGCAAAGATCTGGTGTGTTCGGCTGCTTTGCAGGTACAGCAGCTGTGCCCGCGCTAGCTGCCAGGTCTCTGGCTTATGTTAAAGCTGAAACCTGACTCACTGCCAGGAGCCAAGCCCACACCAATCTGGGTAGTTTAACCCCTAAATACTGCAGTCAATAGCGATCGCAGCATTTAGGAGACTGGGAGAGAAGTGGGCTCCTCTCCCAAGCAGTCAGGACCCCCATTTTGAGATCACAGGGACTCGATCGCTGCCATGCTAACCCAGGATTGTCATCATGATGCTCCCTGCGTTAGCCAGCTACAGAAAGCCTTGCATACAATATTTCTGGCTTTTATCAGTGCTGTGAGTGCAGCACTGATTTATTATTTACAGGTGCGTCTGAATGAATTAGAATATCATCAAAAAGTTAATTTAGTTCAGTAATTCAATACATAAAGTAAAACACATATACTATATAGAGTCATTACACACAGAGTGATCTATTTCAATGTTTCATATGCTCACCTTGTGTTATTGTGGCAGCCACAACCACTATAAAAGCATATTGTATGGTGCATATAGAGTAGGGAGGATAAAGGGTTAAAAACCATGCTGCCATATTCCACAAGGCATCAAAGGGTGCATATAATATTGATTTTCTAGTCAATTAGCATTTCAGGGCTCCCTGGCCCCTTCCTTCGGACAAACCAATGTCATATTGTCATGTTTCAGGGTGTTTCAGGGAGGCCTGAAATGCATTGACTAATAAATCAATAGTATATTAACACTTTGATGTCTCGTGGAATACGGTAGCGCGGTTTTCAACCCTTCATTCTCCCTACTTTAATTTTCTCAGATAATGACCTTTGGGTTTTTATTGCCTGTAAGCCATAATAAACAACATTAACAGAAATAAACACTTGAAATAGATCCCTCTGTTTGTAATGACTCTATATAATTTATGCATTTCACTTTTTATATTGAATTACTGAAAAAAATTAACTTTTTGAAGATATGCTAATGCATTGCAATGGATTATATGAGTGACCACAGTTATTAAAGGTGACTAAGTAAAAAAGTTAAAAAATATTAAAAAACAAAAGAAAAAGAAAAAAACATGATATCAATAAATACATATATTTTTACGTGAAAAAATAGATAACAAAAAAGGTACATATATTTTTTAACACCACTGCCCGAACGACCCAATTTGTAAAACTGTCACCATAGTTAATCCTTTCAGTGAACACTGTGAATAAATAAATATAAAACATGGCAAAAACAATATGCTTTTTCATCATATCACCAAAAAAAGTGGAATATCACGTGATTAAAAAGTTGCATGTGAATAAAAATGGTATAGCTGAAAACGTATTGTCCCACAAAAAAAAGCTGCCATGCAGCTTAATCAGTGTGATACCGGTACATCAGTACTACTTTTATTGTTTTTTTTTTGTAAGTTTAGCAAGGTGGTTATGAAATATCAGTTCGGTTCGGGTTGCCAAACTTCCTAGTCTTCAGTAAACTGGGTCAGGTGCTTTTTGTGTGCAAAGCACTTCAGCGAGCATCGCTATGGTCAGGTACAGTAGGTTCTTGGCCCAGTACAAGCTACGTGCAGTGTGTGATCTGCTCGCACAGGGCTTAAAAAGCACAGTTTTTGAGTGTACTATGTGTCCAAAATTAATTTGAACAATAAAAAAAAATGCCACTCTTGCACCCCAGAAGTATTACACTTATTGCTGGCTCTTTGTGGGCTGAGAGCTGAACTGTCAATGAGTGACTTTAATTGGTATTCGGGTCTAGTTTGTGGTCATGAACAGTGCACCAAATAATTTGGCTGCACCGCCCGAACCCAAACTTCAAAACGTTCGCTTATCACTAGTGAGAAAGCCTGCTTCATTTATTATAATTATTATCATTATTATTAGCATTATTTATCTATAGAGCACCATGGATTCCATGGTGCTGTCTATGAGAAAGTGTTACATACTAAACAAGTAGAAAATACAATAAATAAACTAACAGTGATAGACTGGTATAGGGGGTAGAGAGGACCCTGCCCTTGTGGGCTTTCATTCTAAGGGGCAATGGAGAGGGAGACAGTAGGTTGGGTCAGCTCTGATGGTGGTGAAGCACCAGCTCTGGTGGTGGAGTGCCAGGTCAGGTGGTGGTGGAGTGCCAGGTCAGATGGTGGTAGAGCTCCAGGTCAGGGGGTGGTGGCGCGCCAGGCCAGGTGGTGGTGGAGCACCAGGTCAGGTGGTGGTGGAGCACCAGGCCCAATGGTGGTGGATCACCAGGTCCAGTGGCAGTTTGGGCATTGCAGGCTGTAGGCTGTCCTGAAAAGATGGGTTTACAGATTCTGCTTGAAAGTTCTGAGTGTATGGGATAGTTGGACGTTTTGGTGTGCATTGTTCCAGAGGATTAGGGATGCTCAAGTGAGGTCTTCCAGGCAGTTGGATGAAGAACGTACAAGTGTGGAGGACAGAAATAGGTCTTGGGAGGATCAAGGTTTACAAGTTGGATGATATAAGGAGATTAGTTCAGAGATATATGGGGGAGACAGATTGTAGAAAGCAGATCAGTTGTTATGAAAGTGGGGGCTGGCTGGAGGCCTTTGTCCTTGTCATGTGATCTCTGATCTCTTCTCTGACATCCAGGGGCAGTGCATCATTAAAGACTTTGATAATATCGAATTGCTGTGTATATTACAAGTAATCAAATAATTGCAGATTCAAATCCTCCCAAATGAGCATTGGTAGAATTTTTGTCATTTTTCCTAACTACTGTATATATGGAAAACTCAATGGTGTAAGTCAAAACTAAAGTGTCAAAAAAAATAGCGGCTTCCGGATTGACGTGAATTGGTCATGGCTGTAACAGGTCCTGGACCTGATAGGGGAAGGGGAAGATTGCATAGCTACATCCAGACTTTATACTCAAACCCACAGGCGAGAATATACACGCCGGGCTTCCTATCAGATATATTTTCCCTGAAGAAGGGCACTCAGCAAGGGTGCCCACTGTCACCCTTGCTTTTCAACATAGCGATTGAACCCCTATCAGGGATACTAAACAGTGGCGATGTTCACGCAAGAATTAAGATAGGGGGTCAAGAAACAAGATCTGCGCTGTACGCAGATGATATCATACTCTTCATGAATGACTAGCATAAAGACCTAGCACAGACATCAAACCTCATTGAGAGATTCGGGGGGTTCTCTGGCTTCAAGCTCAATTAAAAAAAATGTGAGCTATTGTACCTGAAGGAAGGCGAGCAGACAGTAAAAGATAGCCAGCAGACTGAGCTACTGGGAATCCAATTATCAAAAACATCGATCAAATACCTAGGCATACATCTTAGATGCACGAGTCAGCATAAGCTGTAAACTACCAGCCCCTCATCTCCAAAATAGAATCGCAACTAAGAGGCTGGAGTGGACTGGCACTGCCGCTATTGGCGAGTGGCCACTTAATAAAAATGATGAGCTTTCTGAGGCTGCTGTATCCCCTCCTGACGATCCACTTACTGCTCAAACGGGGAGACATCTCCAGACTGAACAGCGCCTTCTCTAGGTTTCTCTAGGGGGGAACAACCTCGCCTGCTTGGCCAGACACGTAGTTGACTGGCTGCATGGGACCAGCCGACACTCGGACAAAGGCCTAGAGAGTGACTTCTGCAGGCCTTGGGACCTAGATTCAGTGCTGCATTCCCCTTTATCACGTTTTGAGCCCAGCCATCCAGAGTTCGACAGTGTGTAGAGACACAATAGTGACTTGGACGGCAAAAAAGTTGGGACTACCATGGAAGGTGTGCAGAATAGAGAATAGACTGTTTACGGTGGCAAGAGAAAGGGGTTCGGGAATGAAAGACCTGATGCATGGGGACGAAAGGAGATGGATGACAGAGGAGGAAGTGGTGGAGAAATATGACCTCAATGCATTACAAAGCTTGCAGTACTCGCAAATAAAGGCCTTCATGTTAAGAGACCTGCAGGAATAGGTAAACAGGCATGCACAAAAGCATGGGTGAGACAAATGGGAGACCCTGACATTATGGAGAAGATTATGCAGGGCTTGAGTGTGTTCAAGTACAATATTATTAACGAAAATTGGAGGGACACACAGTACAGATCTATTAACAGAGCCATTTATGGCTTTAACAAATGATTGGTAAAAAAAAAAAAAAATAGCTGTGGAGGGAATGAGTTAATGTAAGCGGACATTGGTTGAGATTGGTTGGATATTGAACCTTAAGTAACTTAGTTTATAATACATTGAGTTCATTTTGTATTTAGAGTAGTTTTGTGTGAATAGTGTTTTTCACCCCTTTACCCACCTCAGAAAATGATATAAACAGCTGGTAATTTAGCCTCCCTTGGTCCACCACTGTCTCTTTGGCAAAACATTGGTGCTTGTTTACAGATTGAAGCTGTGACATCTTAGATACACTAATACAGCCAAGCTCGGAGCTCAGTGGTTTTTCCAATGTAGACATTACAATCTGGCAAGGCCCACGATTGACTGCAGCAATGGTGCGCTTTCACGTGACCAATGCATCATACACTGACTAGAGCAGCAGTGGAGAGGCATCTTGAAGTCAGGGAGGTGGATAAGAATTGTCTTATTTTTATTTTAACAAAGTGCTGATTGTTTGATAAAACCCCAAAAATCCTTTAATTGTTCAGACATGTATGAAAAAAGCATAGCGATGGATCATGTTTTATTGGAAGGATTTCTGGGCACTGAGTTATAATGAAATATTTGGTCTCTCTGGGATATAGAGTGGAAAGTCTAAAAGCAGCACTCATGTAGTTTAATACTTTCTCTCCAATAGACAATTTAATTTTACTCACCTACATGTACTGAAATGGCCACAAAGGCGAATCATATTAATGATAAAAGAACACTCATTTACTATGTGTATTTTTTTATTTTCTCACAACTTGTGCATTTTAACAGATCAGTACAGTGTCACATTTGTTATAATTATTTTTTTATAGTCTGGAAAACTATCTAAGCTAATATCTATGGTCTGTTCACATCTAAGGATGGTGTGCGTTTTGCTTAATTTGTGTTTTTACTGCTAAAAACGCATAAAAAACGCTAGCGTTTTTGCCCCATTGATTTAAATGGGAACGCATGTAAAAATGCATGAAAAACGCATGTGTGTTTTCAAAAACGCATGAGTTTTTGCCAACACAGCACAAAACGTCTTCCCCGATGTTTTGGGCAGCGTTGGCTAAAACGCATGCGTTTTTGCATTTTTGAAAACGCACATGCGTTTTGCATGCATTTTTACATGCTTTCCCATTAAAACCAATGGGGGCAAAAACGCCTAAAACCCAAATTTAGCAAAACGCACACCAACCTTAGATGTGAAAACACCCTATGTCTTTGACCAATATTATTGTGTACAGATGAGTAGATCCCTTTGCACGATCCACGTCCATGGTCCGTGCTTTAGAGATGAGCTGCCTGAATTTCCTTAACCTCCGTGAATATATTGTTAACTTATGATTAACCAGGCTGATGAGCACATTGCAAAGATGTCACATCAGGCAAATCAACAAAAAGAAAGAAAAGTTGCGCCAAGCTGTATAATTAAGGCACGGGGTGGGTGGCTGCGTCCCTGCTCACCTGGTCCTGTTGTGCCGACCGCACAACAGGTTGAAGAGCTGTGGGGAAGCCGCTGGAGCTCACACTGGCTTGGATCTCGATATGGTCCGAGTGGACCGCCGGTGTCCGGTGCACGTGACCAGGGAGGGAGAGCTGTGGTGTGACGTTTGCAGGATCCTGGGTGCTGGGCTGCTGCTAATCACGCTTCCCGCAGGGAAGAGAGTGTATAGCCGAAAACCACTTGATAAAGACGCCTGCTGCGTCGAAACGCGTTGTGGAGACCGGTTCTACATATTGATTGAATAAAGCCTAAAGGTAATACTTGCTATAGCAGTGTCCTGGCGTTGCTTGAGCGCTGATCATATCACTTTCTTGTTTTCGGCTATACATCAGGCAAATCAAACACTGCACTGGGGGACCCTCCGAAAATTGGGTAGCTTCTGTTCATGTCCAAAGAGCACTGACCTGGACTGTGGACCATGGTTGTGCAAAGCCATCTTCACATCTCTTGTGTAACATTATTATTTTCTTGTCCTTTTTTATTCATGTATATTTTATGGCGATGGCTATAGCTTTATACCAATGCATTAATCCTTTGATATTTACATATTGAAAAAAAATGATGGATGAGTGAATACACTTTGCGCTTTTAGCTTCTATGTAAAAGATTTTTACTCTTAAGATGTCAATGCCAAATGGGACACACATATAACAAACATCATTCTCACCATCATTGATCAATCTTCTTCATTCAAACCACCACATTGAACTTTCAGCTGGTGTTCAATACAGATTTACTGTTGACTGGGTAATTTGAGTTCATGTGCATGGGGGAAGCAAAGAGATGTACCAGAAGGAGGATGTCGTGACAATGCGTGTCACTATGGTGTGACTGGCTTAACTGACATAGCTTTGTAAAGCTCTACTCCTGTGAAAATAAGGCCCATTTGCAAATTAATTAGTTTCTGGCGGCAGCTTGATTGTTGACCTAAAGTTTGTAGAATGGAAAAACAATTGGATTAGTGTGTGGTATACAAAAGCCCATTCCGGCATTTGAGTCTGTTTTTCCAATCTGTTGAAGACAAATTGAAGAAATCTATCTATAAAGCAACAGTCAAGGTTAAGTGTGAAATAACTATAGTAACAGAGACACAGCATGTCCCATGGTCCAATGAATTTGGCCAACCCACTTGATACTAGAGTGCCTGTATGGAATGCAGCATTAAATAAAGCCACACATGGTATGCAGATTAGATTTACATTCATTAATCAATTACAAAGGTGTTAAAGAGAGACATTCAGTCATTAGACATGTCTTCAGAAACTTGAGTGAAACATTTCTTTCTTAAAGAACAGACATTGAACAGTTTGCAAAGGCCAAAGCGAAATGTTTGGAAAATAAGCATCATTTAGTGGATCTAGGTGAACCACTCCAGATGGCTCATTGATCCTTTAAAATTTAATAAGTGTAATTAGTATAAAACTATGATGAATATCCACTAATTAGTTTTATTGATTCCAGAAAATTCAATGATCTGGAATGTAGGTTAATTAATAGAAATACAAATCTGAATATTACACTTTAAAGGATTTGTCTTGCTACAACAATAGCCTTCCATATGCCTTATTGGCATCCCCTGGTGATAACAGCTGATCTATTTAAAGAGGCTTTTTCTGTAATATTGGCTTAGAAATAATTCCTTAGCTTGGCTTAGACGTAGAATATTTATCTTCGTTATTTTCCAAAAATGATGACATGTCATAAGAGATGAGCAAATTGATTGAAGGCAAATCAAATTGGCCTCGAAATTATCAGAATCAGAATTTTTCTTTTCTTTGTAATTTTATTTTGGGTGAACTCAGCTAAATGGTGCCTCTCTGCCTGCCATTTTGTTAGATACTAAAATGCAAAGAAAGGTTTAAAAGTATAAAAAATCTCTCCATGTCTCTCACCTATTCCTGTGCACAGCTCCTCACGCAGTCCTCATGTCCTCTTCTATCTCCACAATGTTCTTTGACTCCGGCAGTGCTGACTAGCTTTCATGTAACAAAATAACGGCACATGGTGACAAAAGCAGCACAAGGAAACTTGTATTTAATGACATCTTATACCAAACTGAAAGAGGTTGACCACTACTTAACGCCTTCATGACCAATGACGGAATTGGTACGTCATTCTTTGTGTTCCCTGCTTTGATGCGAGCTCACGCACTGAGTTTGCATCATTCCCTTGCATTATTCACATCCATGCCGAAGTATTGTCATGAGAGCAAGGAGTCAGATGATGGCATGTTTCATTCTCATCACTCACTTCTTGTGAACGCTGCCTAAGCGGCGGCGTTATAAGGAGATGAACATTTCTGCAGTGCAAAGATGGACATCACCACGGCGCTGTACTGCAGGAGCGATCAGATGGTGCAATGTTGAAGCACTCCAAGGGGGCATATACAATTAAGTAAGAGTGAAAGAAAAAAAGATTTAAAAAATATGAAAAATAAAAAAAAAGTTGTAATCACCCCTTTACCGTTAGAAGTTAAACTATTTAAAAAAAATAGTCATATTTGGCATCGCAGTGTTCAGAGATGCCCAAGCTATCAAAACATACAATCAATTCATCTGATTGGTATACTGCATAACAAAAAAAAAAAAGCAGATTGCCAAAATTACATTTTTTGGGGTAGCCGCAACAGTGCAATAAAATGCAATAATAGCGTACACTAAGGGTGTTGGAAAGTGGTGCCAAAAGCGCAATTCTTTTTTTTTTCTTTTTTTACAAATTTGATTTTGTTTCATCACTTAGATAAAAGTGAAGATGTACATGTTTGAATCTATGAACTCATACTGAGGCATCATACTGACGTGTCAGTTTTACCATATAGTGAACATGGCAATGAAAAGAAGCAAAAATACAAATGTGAAATTGCACTTTTTTTTGCAATTTCACTGCCCTTGGAATTGTTTATTTGTTTTCCATTACACTATATGGTAAAATGAATAATGTAATTCTACAGTAAAACTTGTCATGCAAAAAACAAGACCTCATACAGCTATATTGATGGAAAAAATCAAAAAGCTATGGCTCATGTTAGAAGGGGAGGAAAAAATAAAAAACAAAAACATAAAATTGCTCAGGGGTGAAGGGGTTAAACTTTGATGACCCATCCTTAGGAGATGTCATAAATGTCTGGTCAAACACCAGGCACCTTTACACATCAGCTGTCCTTCATGCTGGTGGCAGAAGCAGTTGGCCGGAGATGCTTAATTTTGGAGCTGCTCAGTCTTCTGATAGTGACCATGGCCAGATTCAGCACGTCCGCCTCCTATTCATATCCTATCTTACTTTCCTCCCAGTGTAAGTCTATGAAGCCTCTGAAAAGGTTGAGGCTTCATAGACTTAAATTACAAAACTAATTTTTGGTCCAAACATAAACCTTTGTGTGAGCTGATTAGTTTGATATGAGGACACAAAATCCATACCTCGTACTGGAAATGGAGGAAGCCTGGTGCTGAGAATGGGGGAAGATGGAGATCAGTTGATATTTTAATACACCTAGGCTATATTATAGACACATTTAGCAGGGTTAGGGGACACAAATCCTGCTGGAATTGCTGACAGAAGCTGGCTGAACCCAGCACTGCTCTCCTTGCCAATGAAAAAAGCCGTTGTGGACAGACCTCATCGGTAGCCTTTAAACAAGGCAAGAAGCAATAAACAATAAACTTAAATACTCTCTGTTGTTGAGATTATAGAGGATTTTTTTAAACCAAGTAAATTGCAAAGTAGACTATTCTACAAGCATTTTGTATATGTAACAATTGGAGATGATGAGACTAACCTTATAAGTGCAGAAATCAGTAGTATATTATGAACAGAAATACCTTTTGACAGTTCTGTTTTCTTTCCTATGACTTTTCGGCTCTACCGATTGTTTTCATTCATTCTCTATTTTGTACTCCTTTACTCTTGCTTGCAGGATAGCGTGGGAAACTGCAGCAGCTGTCACAGTACTTGTCACAGACTCAACACTAAGTGAGGGAAACTTAGGTCACTATGTAATAGGGCTACAGACAGTAGTGGTCACACTTGGGAATGGAACTAAACTGTGTAATTGTGACTGTTTTATAGATCTTGTTTAGAAGAATCAGTGAGTTATATAATAAGGTGAAGCAACAATGGACAGACTGACAGTGTTCAGTTGATGAACTGAATAATCAATAAAAAAGCACAGTACAGCCTCCAAGTATACTGTATGTTCTCAGTGCTAATAAGCTGGGAATAAGTAATTAAAATTTGATTCATGTTTTGAACAATCTTGCATTTTCGCATGTATTAGATCAACTGTGAGGATGATACTGATTTATTTGGATCAATTATGACTACAGTAGGGATTGATAAAAAAATATTTACCCCGTTGCAATTCCATTCACTGCTATTAGACAAACCAAATCCAAAAGTTACATTTTGGGCTCTGTTTGACCATCTTTTCTTGTGGTATCCATGTTAGCAAGCTACATTACAGCAGTCTACAAATGTTTTGTATTCTGCAAAATGGATGGACACCACTTGATGTAAATACGATGCAAGTTACAGTATATGCATGCACAGACAACAGTATTGATGTAGGAGTCACAAGAAAAAAATTATAATCTTATAAAACAGCAATATATGTTAAAGCCATATTTGAAGGTTCATTAAAACTTAGATTTGGAGTCCTCTCTTCCTGAAGGATAAAAAATTGATATAGAACATCACAAATGAATATTGTTCGTTGCAAAAAAAAATAAAGCCCTATTTTTAGACAGCAAAAAATAGAGGATAAAAGCACTTAGTTGGGGCACCGTTTCCAGCTTAGACTCCACAATTGATTCCTGATAAACCACATTCGATGGATCTAGTAATCCATAGAGAAGGACAAAATTGGTGCTCACCAGAGAAAGCCCACAGCTAGGTGCGGCAGTCCCAAATTATGAGCAAGAAGAATTTACGTGGCACACGACCTTCATAAAACTTCCATATTTATTTCAGTCCATAAAAGTTCATTACAAGCATGGCAGTGAAGGAGAGGGAGCTCTCAGTGGTGTGAACAGCAACTGAGCAAGACAATGGTCCATTTTGCGCAAGTGCACTTATACATGTCCTCAAGTAGTAGAAAAATTACTGGGCACTGCAGCTCTCACTCTATATGCCTGTGTGTGACCTCATACATATACAGATGCAAGTGTTGAAGGTCCGGAATAGCGGTGCACGCTTAATAAAGTGAAAACAAATTCTATAAGAAAAAATGAGCGGCACTCACCATGTTGAAATCTTGGTCATCCGGGCCTCTAAGGTCACTGGCAGATTTGATCATAGCTAGTGTGACATGTATTTTTTATTTGAATATAATAATAATATTTTTTCATTTTTATAGCGCTATTGATTCCATAGTACTTTACATACATTTG
This sequence comes from Allobates femoralis, assembly GCA_033576535.1. Classification (NCBI taxonomy): domain Eukaryota; kingdom Metazoa; phylum Chordata; class Amphibia; order Anura; family Aromobatidae; genus Allobates; species Allobates femoralis. The sequence continues at coordinate 271,350,149 of JARQOC010000004.1, read as the reverse complement.
CAACACTGTCCCCATTGGGGCTCACAATCCTATCAGTGTGTCTTTGAAACGTGGGAGGAAACCGGAGTGTCCGGAGGAAACCCACACAAATAAGGGGAGAGCATACAAAGTCCTTGCAGGTGTTGTCCTTGGTGGGATTTGAACCCAAGACCCCAGCACTGAGCCACTGTCCTGACCCACTATGCTTTATTATGGATCAGGAAATTATGATATGCATATGATATTAAGGATGGCATTAAAAAAAAATTCTACATTCTCTACTTTGTTTTTCCATAGTTCAGCATCTTTATATAACCTTTCTTTTTTTGTTTCAATGGAAAACATACTTATCATAACACATTGTATGCATCTCCATGGAGGAAGGTTGGAAGAAATGTACAATTTCCTGTTTTACAACAAAAGAAACTATGTTACCATTATAAATAGGTATTTTAAACATCTCATACTCCTCTTAGAAAAGAAGGAATTCCTATCACAATTCCCAGGGTGATAAAGAATGACTGAATGCTAAAACTTTGTGCCAGATCATGATCTGCTGTTTAGTAATAGTCATGAAAAGAGGAGTGTTAACTCGCAGAGTCCATTACAGTATCAGATGCCCTTTGTAAAATAATGTTGAACCTGTTCCAGGTTTCATTTAGGATGTAGCTTAAACCAGGTGGTAGAATTCTTTGGAAATATGAATCGTTGATAATTTTGGCAAAAGTAGTCATTTTTATGTGTTTTCAGGGAATAATAAAACACAAATGAGTGAGGGAGTTGCAATACAGATTGATTTTCCGAGCTTTTATTAAGACCAAGATACTTAAAATAGCAGATATCCTGTCTAAAGTGCTTAACAATGCAAACAAAGTCGTTAAAATGAGTAATAGAAAAAGACATGGCAAAGTCAAATTGTCCTGATTTTGGAAAAAAAGAGACGAGCATTGCACTCTTCAATTTTCTGGAGAAATGCATGAAAACAAATGATTCTAATTGCCCTTTTAACAAGCTGTAACTACAAATGAGTTTCTATTGTGCTTGCAAGAATTGGTGACCACTTAAGATTTAGCAAGTAATCAATCAATGTCAGCATTACAAGAATACAAGAAATGTCTACCGTAGTATCGTTGTATACTACATTTGCGGGCAGTACTTAAAGTATAGAGATTTGTAAATTGGACGCTTACCTGGTGATATTTGAGCATTCAAGGTCAGGCAACTATAATGAGATTCTTTATTCCCAATCTAAAGTATGCTAATGCCTTCTCTACAAACCAATGCTATAAGTGAAACTCTTATATCCAGATTGTTAGATTGTCTTATTAATGTTTTTTTATGCATCTGGTAAAGATTTTTTTGTTAGTAAAATTAGGCCCCTTTCACATCAGCGTTTTGCGCTGATCGCGGAAGTTGCGGTGAAAAAACCGCAACTGCCGTGATTACCGCATAACGGCCGCACTTGCAGTTCACTTGCGGCAAGCCCCACACAATGTCTATGGGGGCTTGCGGCAGGTGCGGCAAGTGCGGTATCGGCACTTGCGGCAGGTGCCGAAACCGCACTTGCCGCACCTGCTGCACACTTACCGCAAGCCCCATAGACATTGTATGGGGCTTGCTGCAAGTGTGCCGCGGCTGTTATGCGGTAATCGCGGCAGTTGCGTTTTTTTCACCGCATCTGCTGCGATCAGCGTAAAACGCTAATGTGAAAGCACCCTTACATTAACTTTTTACCCATGCAGAGTCTTTACTGTTTTTCCTATTTCATTTCTGGATGATTTTTTGGAAATATTGAGATGTCTGAATTAAGTTGTTCATTTTCAGGAAGTGAAAATCCCTAAGGGTACCTTTACACGCCACAACCGCGGGAGACATTTTTGGCGGCGATATTTCTCGCTGGAAGGATCGCCGCCAAATTGCCTCCTTATTGCGGCGTGTAATGTGGGAATTTGGGGGCGATAACACAAATGTCGCCTGGTTTTGATTTCAGAGCAGTGCTCCAAAATCGAAACCAGGTGACATTTGTTTTATCGCCGCCAAATTCCCACATTACATGCCGCAATAAGGAGGCAATTTGGCGGCGATCCTTCTAGTGAGATATTTAGCCGTCAAAAATGTCTCCCCCGGTTGTGGCGTGTAAAGGTACCCTTAAACTTAATGTGATTCATGAAGGAATGTTAAAAACTCGAATCCTATACCCAACTTACCACATTTTGTTTGACCTTTCCCTGTTAGTTGTAATCTCAGATTTTCAGATCCTCTATAATTTTATCAAGCGGTGTAAAGCCCCTATCACACTAAGCGAGAGCGCTGATGGTCACAGTTTTTTTGACGCAACAGCAACCTCGCCAGTGATCTCGCTCATTGCGACACATAGCAGCTACCAGGCCCCCGCTGTGAGATCACTGATCGTGTTGGAATGTCCTGGACCATTTTTTAATTGTTGGGCTCCCGCTGGGCAGCGTGCATCGGTGTGTTTGACGAGGACAACGACTAAAGACCTTAATACTACAGGTCTGAGTGACAGGGTCCCAACGACCTCCATATCTTTGCTGCGTCGCTGGTGAGATCTGACTGTTTGACATCTCACCAGTGACCACGTAGTGATGCTCCAGCGATCCCTACCAGGTCAGATCGTTATCGGGATTGCTGGTGCAATTAAAGGGTTTGTCTGGGCTGTAATAAAAAGTCACACTGTCATGATTGCTTTCTATTCTCATTGTGGCTAAAGGGAATCTGTCAGCAGGCTTCACACTCCAAACTATCCATATGCACATGTAGCTTTTTCAAAGACAAGTCCAGCAATACTTTTAGATGGCCAGATCATTTTTCTGAAGAGAGAAATCGCCATTTGAATGAATATATAAGTTAAGTTGAAAACATATTTGTACATCTGAAGCCTCTGTCACTTTAGCTCTATTCCCTGCACAACATCACCTGTTCTTGCTTGACTGACCGATCCTTTGCTTGTAGTTACACATCATAGAATTTGCCAATCAAGTAGGAGGAGACGGTGGTTGGTAGGGAATAGATCTGGAGTGACCGAGGCTTCATATTTATAAATAGTCCTTCAGTCACATTTGCATATTAATTCAAATGCTGATTTCTCAGTAATGGTGGAATAGTCTGGCCATGTAAATGTATTGCTGGACTTGTCTTTGAAAGAGTTGCATGCACATATAAAAAGTTTGACGTGTGAAATCTCACTGACAGATCCCTTTAAGTAGTCACATGACCACATGTAGTTGATTTGGACACTAGTGGTCACATGCTGACTAGTTACTTGGCTTGAGAAAAGCCAAGCTGGTTTAAACAGCTCATGACTGCAAGTATGCAAATTGCACTCATGAGGTCACCTGACCACCATAAGCAATACAGTGGAATCTGGACAGTGCGCACAACCTCCTTAAGGCGTCAGATAAGGAAGGATCCAACATCTGATCAGCTAATTGTCAATTATTTCATGTTATGTTCAAAATGCATTAATAGTTATGTATATGTCCCCTCCCCTCCTGTACCTATATGTCCTGATTGTCTAGAGTTATTGTAATTGTGCTTGTCTCCCCTATCCTCATGTAAAGCGCCATGGAACCTAATGGCGCTATATAAATAAATAAATAATAATAATAATGTATATGTGCACAACCCATTTCAGATTAAAGTTGTATGTGTTTCTACATGACAAAACAACTACCAAAAAATTGTATGCATATACAGGTGCATCTCAATGAACTAGAATATCATCAAAAAGTGAATTAATTTCAGTAATTCAATACATAAAGTGAAATGTATATATTATATAGTCATTACAAACAGAGTGATCTATTTCAAGTATTTATTTATGCTAATGATGATGAGGCGGCAAGGCCATACTTATTACTATAATTAAAAATAACCAGACCAAAATTTCGGTTTGGAATAAATTTTATTAAAGATAAAATGGTTGGGTACCTTATTAAGGTTACAGAATGAATAAATTAATTAATATATTAATAAATAAATATAATCAAAATTTAAATTGCTGCAACCAATTGCATAAATTAATCAATTAATATTTTATTAAATAAATACAATTAAATTTAAAATGCTGAAATTTAAAGCGGATCCACCCAACCGGGCGTGCTCATAGAGCAACGCCCCCCCCCACTAAAGCACCCAACCAACCCTCAATAACCTCCTGCAGACCTAAGTTAAAAATATCGTTCCCTATGTCAGAAAGGTGAATCAAATCCCTGCGATAAAAACCCGATAAAAACCCCTCTAGATCCCGATGATGAAAGGAACAGCCCCCTATTGTCGGCAAAAAGTCTCCTATTGCTTTGTTAACTTTCCGTTTTACTTTTTCCAAGAACCATTGGTTGTTGATCTTCCATGATAGCCTAGAAACTACCTCTGAAATCACCAACTTGGCTCCAGGAAATTCCTCCCGTATCCACAACAAGTCTTGTTTTACCTGCCAAATAAGGTCAACTGACCTCACCTTACCAATATCATTTCCTAACGCATGGATTATTAACAGGTTGGGAAAAGGAAATTTTCTTTTTAAGTCAATCAATACCTGTTTCAAGTTGCCCCAGCGTAGCCCACGAACCCCGTGCCAGGAAACCTGCACTTGCTTGACATTCAAGAAGAGATTGGATGAGTGTCGTCTTTTAGAAGCCCGCTGCTGGGCCCAATGTATAAAAGAGTGACCCACAATCCAAACCGTCTTAGGACCTAAAAGAAATATATTAACAAGAAAAAGATAAGTGGGGACGAACATAAGTTTTAAAACAATTAGATTTCCACCGACCTACACGTTTGATCAACTCATCACTCATCCCGGATCTCGCCGCCTCAGTCGCGGCTCCAATCCGGAATGAATGAGAAGAAAGCTTCAGGTGAGACAACCCAAGCTTCTGCAGCGTGTTTTGCAAAATAAAAGAGAATTGAAATCTCGTAGCTGGGGATCCGTCCCTGTGAACGAACAACCAATCCGTCCCTCTAGGACGGGCGCCCAGCCACGAGACCATATTTTCAACCGGACAAATGTTTGAATTAGGAATGGCATGCAGCCAAACTCCCATCCCCTTACCCATTTGGTCAGTTTTCGACTGCCTAACCCATAAGTACACTGCATCAGAATAAAGAACAATATCATCCCGATGCAAACCTCCTTTCGCCTTTTTGGTAGCTGGAAGGACCTCGCCTATCCTCAGGGCGGCGAAAAACATAAAAACAAAAAGGGTCCTAAATAAAATAATTTCAAAAATATTTGAGCAGACATCCGGAAGTTTCTCCCACAGCCTGTTTAAAAGATCAGCCGACACCGGGCGCCGATTGTCGGCCGACGAAAGGACTTTCTTATACCCTTTCATAAATTGTTTAACCACAAAAAGTGAAAAAATTGATTGCCCTCCAAACAACTTAATAAAAAATGAAATTCCCGAAAGTATCTTATGCATAGAAGAGTACGACAAGCCCTTTCCGCTTAGTTCTTCCAAGAACTGAAGCACTGACTCTGCCGTATAATCATAACGATTCAAATAATGTATAGTACAAAAACTGGACCATTGCTGCCATGCAGACGAGTAACTAGCCCAAGTAAGGGGCGCCAAAGAGTTAATTACAAAAGCAGGGACTAGCTGCAAATCAGCTCCCAAAGATCTGGAGGAACCTCCATCCCTTCTCCGTCCGCATCGGGCACTAAATTCCGGAACCGATCGGATTGCTGCCATGAAAGAACAGTTCCCAATAAATTACTGAAATCAGGCAAAAAACAAGCTTTAACCCAAATATTATTGCTAAGAAGATTAAGCACTACAGAACGAAGTACCTGAATACCAGCTATTTCTCCGCAAGACATGTCGTTAACTACCCGACATGTCACAGCAGAATTACAAAACAACAAAATCCTCTTGTTCTGTAAATCAGTACCCCATACGGTAAAGGCCGTGGCTATTGCGAAAAGTTCTAAAACTAACACCCTATGATCCTCCTTTAATACTGACATAGGCCAAGCTACTGAAAGCCAATGTCCCTCGAAAGAGCAACCCATGCCCACTTCAGAGACAGCAATAAACAAGCGTATTGCAACCGAAGAAACAAAATTACCTTGCCAAAAAGAAATCCCGTCAAAACGAGATAAAAAACTAAGCCACACCACCAGATCATCCTTAATTTCAGACGAAATGAAAATCTTCGCTTGAGGGGAAGAAAAACCTCTAATACAATGATACAAACGTCGCATAAAAATTCTCCCCATGGGAAGAACCCTTAAAGAAAAATTAAAAACACCCAGCAGGGACTGAAATTCTTTCAAGGACACAAACGACCTAGTTAAAAATGTATTAATCATAACCACTAATTTCTCAATTTTCTCAACCGGTAGTCTACAAAGCATCTTCTCAGAATCAATTTCTATACCTAAAAATTCCAATTTGCTACACGGCAAAAAGGTCTTCTCGTCAGCAATAGGTACACCAAACTTACCCATAAGGGATAAAAAAACAGACAGCAACTCTGAACATTCGGAACTCCCTGCCGCTCCAACAAATAAAAAAATCATCCAAATAGTGTACAACTTTACCCCTTGGACAAACAGTCTGCACAGACCATTCCAAAAAAGAAGAAAACATCTCAAAATAAAAACAGGACAACGAAAAACCCATGGGAAGACAACGATCGAAAAAATAAAAACCGTCAAACGAAAAACCAAGCGACGAAAAACCAACGGGATTAACCGGCAAGATACGGAAAGCAGATTTAATATCACTCTTCGCTAACAGTGCACCCTGGCCCATTTGCTTCACAATATCTAATGCGGTATCAAAAGATGTATATCTCACAGAGGCCAACTCATTATCCACCTGGTCATTCAGCGAACTACCATGCGGAAACGACAAATGGTGTATCATTCTAAAGGAACCGGTTTCTTTCTTTGGGACAACCCCAATAGGAGAAAGCCGAAAATTCCCGAATGGAGGCACCGCAAATGGACCAGAACACCTACCGGCATCTACTTCCTTCCAGATTTTGTCTCTCACTTCTTCCGGGAACTGACGTGCAGAAGGCAAATTAGCCATTTCGTGGCACCCAAACCCGTCAAAAGGAGGAACAAAGAAACCCTGTGAAAAACCATTATACAACTCCTCAGCTCTCGCCCTGTTTGGGTACTGATTTAGAAATGGCAACATTGCCTGCAGACGCACCGGCGTCGGAGCCCTTAAGAAATGGCTCCTTCACCGGAGCTGACTGAGGCTGCTGTGTGTGCTTTTTAAAACATTTCATCATAGGATGAGCCCCCCCACAAGCAGAGCACTCATGTGTATATCTACAATTGTGCAACCACTTGCAGGAGGACTCATTGTATGCGAAACAAAAACCTTTCTTAATCTGTTGCGGAGCTGCAGTCTTAACAGTCATCGAGCGCTGGGGAACCATCATATTCAGCCACAAGCCAACATCTTTGATCCCCCAGTGCAACGAGGGCTGAACTGCCAATTTCTGACGGAAAGCTTCGTCGTAAGCCAACCAAGCATTTCCGCCAAAATGTCTATAAGCCTCCAACACGATATCGACGTGTTGGAATAGGCCGCAACATAACTCCGGTATTTGCTCCCCAAGGACCGCGGCATAGATTAAAAATGCCTGGAGCCATAAATGAAAAGACCTAAAAGTCTTTTTCTTATCATCAGTTTCCGTCTTATCTGATCTAGGTTGCTCCCTAGACGGTAATAAGGTAAAGAGATCCACGTACTCCCCTGCCCATATGCGCTCCTTTATTGACCCCGATAGGTGAAAACCTAACGGGGACAATTCACAAGGCAACGCTTCTTTGTAACAAATCTCCGGCACGGATGTACGAGGATCCCTGCCCGCATGAGGCTTACTCCCACTCCCACCCGAAAAGGCATCGGCAATAGCAGCAGATACTATGTCCCTTACCACCTCTAAAGAAACAGATGGGAGGCAGGGATTATGCACATTCGTCTCACCATCCTGGAGCTCTGCCTCCGGTTCGCACGTCGCCAGCTCGTTCCATTCCTCCGCCCATCGACTCTCCGGCACCCAGGCTCTAAACGGCTCCGACATCCCTGGTACCGTTGATGCTTCAACTGATAAGCCGTGGTCCTGTCTCTGGCCGTTCGCTTGGTTTCTCCATCGTTCCGCCACGGAAGCCGCAGTCACCGACCGTCGTTGTTGCTCAAGTGGCCAAGGCTCTCTAGCCCTGACTGACGCCTGTGTTGCAGCCTCAGCCGAACCCCCAGGGCGACAGACTAAGCCCCTACTTCTCCTCTGCAGCTCCGACATCCTGTTGCGCCCACTGCCGTCAGACAAAAGCAGTGGCGCCTGCCTAGGCAATGCAGATGACAATCCTGAGTCCCTCTGCAATCTACGAGGACTCCTGGAGGCAGGCAGACCCTCCTGCCTCTGAGTGCGCATGCTCTCCACTGCCTGCGCCTGCGTGGAAGCCACAGACAGAGAAGGCCTCCTACCAGAGGGACAGGACCCTGTCTCCACTTGCCCAAGGGCTGGAACCCTCCCTCTGACCCGCACACTTGGAGGTGCCGCGGCTGCTGCAATGGGCCTCCTCTCTGCCCCTGCTCCCCGTCCAACAGCTCTCCGATCCTTACTTTGCGCACCGCGTGGTGCCGCAGTC